>JALIZH010024904.1:0-36979 GCA_030522465.1 Rhipicephalus appendiculatus | reverse complement strand
CGGCCTACGTCTATCTAGTGGTGCTTACCGAACATCACCTGTGCAAAGTCTATACGTAGAATGCAACGAGCCTTCTCTGTGTCATCGAAGAGCATTACTAACCTTGTCATATGTTTTAAGAATAAGGTCGTCACCTGAACACACCTGCTACGACATTGTCACAAAGTGTAATTCACGCTTACACTACATTAACAAACCAAACCTAATCAAACCACTTGTCCTGCGCTTCGAGGAACATTGCCACATTTATGCTATCCCTGAAGGAGCACTACACGTCGCTACTAAACCACCAAGACTGCCGCCATGGTTCGACCTGTCACAGCTTTGCGAATTTTCACTAAGCCGTTTCAACAAAAAAAAGCACTCCACCAGAACACATAATTCAAGAATTCCATACACTTCAGCACGAATATAGGGATTACGAAGAATTTTACACAGATGGCTCAAAAACAGAAAACCATGTGGGTATTGGGATCGCGACAGCAGAAAGTGCAGTGTCTGTGAGAGTACCTCGTAGTTTTTCCATTTTTTTCAGCTGAAGCTTATGCTTTGAGTGAAGCAGTGCGGAAAATCATCGCTGCCAAATACAAGAAAGCAATCATATACACCGACTCACTAAGCGCACTAAAAGCACTACATATAAAATCCGAATGTGAGCCATTAGTGGGTGACATTTTAAACATGGTATATTTAAACAGCCAGGCAGTTTCCATCCGTTTCTGCTGGGTCCCAAGTCATGTTGGGATATCTGGAAACGAAAGAGCAGATAAATACGCTTCATTGGCAGCCCACAAAACAGTAGACAATGTGAAAATTCCCCTTAAAGACATCCAGAGAACAATTCGTCTAGCTCTACTAGCGAAATGGCAACAACAGTGGGACACATGCACGAATAACAAGCTCCACATGGTGAAACCCATACTCGGTGAATGGAAGACCGACCGTCACCAACAACGGTTTATCGAAGTTATATTATGCCGACTTCGCATTGGACACACACACTTGACACACAACTTTTTGCTCGCAAAGCAAGAACAACCAACATGTGAAAAATGCCAAGAACCGTTAACACTTATGCATATCCTAATCACATGTCCCAACATTGAAACACAGAGACAAAAACATTTCAGCAAACTATACAGACAACACGTACCTTTACACCCTGCTTTGTTAATAGGAGATGACCCTATAGTACCCCCTGGCTGACGTGCTAAACTTTCTGAAAGAATGTAATGTCTTAAGCAAGCTGTAAAAGCTCATTTCAGTGTCCATTCCTTAACACCTCTGTGTCTGGCGCAGCATAGCCTCAGCTGCTTTTGCGCCAAAAAAAAAACCAAATAACTAACTAACTTCATATGCACACGAGGGTAAAGTCTGGAACAGGGTCAGTAGGGTAATAGGAAGACAAACATATTCACTCCCTCTAGTAAACACACAAGGCGACAGCTTGGAAGACCAGGCGAACTCCTGGGCGCGCACTTCGAACAAGTGTCCAGTTCCGCGCACTACTCCGAGGCCTTCCAACGCTACAAAACAAGAATAGAAAAACAGAAACTAGAGCGGAAATCTACAAACTACCAGGCATACAATGAACCTTTTTGTCTACCTGAGCTACAGGCATCTCTAAACTGCTGTAATAAATCTGCCCCAGGTTCTGACCATGTAGTATATGCAATGTTGAAAAACCTACCTCTCGAAACGCAAAAACCTTACTTACCCTGTACAATGCTATCTGGTTTTCCGGCGCGATCCCTACTTCTTGGAAAGAGGCTATTGTCATCCCCATTTTGAAACAAGGCAAGGATCCATCCTTCGCTGCGAGTTACAGACCCATCGCACTAACAAGCTGCCTATGTAAACTTTTCGAAAAAAGATGATTAACCGCCGACTTATACATTTCCTTGAAACAAACAACCTGCTTGACCAATTCCAGTGCGGGTTTCGAGAAGGTAGATCCACAACTGACCACCTGGTACGTATCGAGGCACAGATCAGAGACGCTTTCGTCCACAATCAATACTTTCTTTCTGTGTTCCTCGATATGGAAAAAGCTTACGACACGACATGGCGTTTTGGAATTTTAAGAGACTTGTCCCACCTTGGTGTGCGTGGTAGAATGCTTTCCGTATGTGAAAGTTACTTGTCCAACCGGACATTCCGTGTTCGAGTAGGCAGTGTTTTGTCTCGAACATTCGTCCAAGAAACAGGAGTGCCGCAAGGTGGTGTACTTAGCTGTACACTTTTTATCATCAAAATGAATACCCTGCGTCTTTGCATTCCCCGAAATATGTTTTATTGCACATATGTCGACGATGTGCAAGTCGGTTTTAAATCATGTAACCTTTCAATGTGTGAGCGGCAGGTCCAGCTAGGCCTGAATAAGATCTCAAAATGGGCAGACGAAAACGGTTTTATTCTTAATCCTCAGAAAAGCAGCTGCGTCCTGTTCTCTCGAAAGAGAGGCCTTCATCCAGATCCAGATCTTGACCTGCATGGTCAACATCTCTCTGTGAAGACGGAGCACAAATTCTTGGGCCTAATCCTAGACTGTAAGCTAACCTTCATCTCACACATTAAGTATGTAAAAAACAAGTGCTTGAAAGCTATGAATATACTCAAGGTCTTGTCGCGGACATCGTGGGGCAGCGATACAAAATGTCTGATGAATCTTTATAGAAGCCTCATACGTACTCGCTTAGACTACGGGGCAATAACCTATCAGTCTGCGACGCCTAGCGCCTTAAAGATGCTTGACCCCGTTCACCATTTAGGCATTCGCCTATCTACGGGCGCTTTTCGCACAAGCCCCGTAGAAAGTCTCTACGTTGAATCGAATGAGTGGTCGCTCCATCTGCAGAGATCCTACTTATCATTTGTATATTTTCTCAAGGTGAACGCAAACAATGAACACCCCTCACACTCCACAGTCAATGATTTGTCCACCTCTACCCTTTTTCACAACCGTCCTTCGTTGCGAGAGCCCTACGCACTTCGTGTGAGGGGCCTTGCTGAGGAAATGGGTGTGCCACTTCTCGAACACCGTTTGGCGGGCCCCGCTGCAAATCTCCCGCCGTGGCAGTGGCAGTTCATAGACTGTGACATTTCCTTCGTGGAAGTTACAAAACACGCCCCTCTTGCACACATCCATACATATTTCCTTGAACTGCAGCACAAGTACACCTGTCCTGAATTCTTTACGGATGCCTCCAAGTCTCACACTTCTGTGTCATACGCAGCCGTCGGCCCATCTTTTTCAGATGTCGGTGTTCTGCACACTAATACAAGCATATTCACAGCAGAAGCATATGCCATACTTGCGGCCGCGAAACACATTAAACAACTAAAACTACAGAAGGCAGTAATATACACTGATTCCCTGAGTGTGGTAAAAGCTCTAAAAACAATGAAAAAACATAGAAATCCTGTCCTTGTCTCACTATACACTATAAAGTCTTCGAAAAAATGGTAAACTGCCGCTTAATACATTTCCTGGAAGCGAACAAATTACTCGACCAATTCCAGTGCGGATTTCGAGAACGTAGATCCACCACTGACCACCTGGTACGTATCGAGGCACAGATAAGAGCCGCTTTCGTCCACAAACAATTCTTTCTTTCTGTGTTCCTCGATATGGAAAAGGCTTACGACACAACGTGGCGCTTTGGAATATTAAGGGACCTGTCCCACCTTGGTGTGCGCGGTAGAATGCTGACCATAATAGAAAGTTACTTGACCAATCGTACATTCCGTGTTCGAGTAGGCAATGTCGTATCCCGAACATTTGTCCAAGAAACAGGAGTTCCGCAAGGTGGTGTACTGAGCTGTACACTTTTTATTATCAAAATGAATTCCTTGCGACTGTTCATCCCGCGTAACATGTTCTATTCCACATATGTGGATGATGTCCAAGTTGGCTTCAAATCCTCTAACCTTGCACTGTGCGAGCGGCAGGTTCAGCTTGGTTTAAACAAAATTTCCAAATGGGCCGAGGAAAACGGGTTCCGACTGAACCCACAAAAAAGCACCTGCGTCTTATTCTCCAGAAAGAGAGGCATTCATTCCGATCCTGATATTGACCTGCATGGTCAACGTCTGTCCGTAAAGACTGAACATAAATTCTTAGGCTTAATCCTGGACACCAAACTCACCTTCATTCCACACATCAAGTATATAAAGAATAAGTGCTTAAAAACCATGAATATTCTGAAGGTGCTGTCACGCACTGCGTGGGGTAGTGACAAGAAGTGTCTCATAAATCTCTATAAAAGCCTCATACGCACGCGCCTTGACTACGGGGCGATAATGTTTCAGTCTGCGGCACCAAGCGCCTTGAAGATGCTTGACCCGGTCCATCATTTAGGTATCCGCCTTTCTACTGGGGCTTTTCGCACCGCCCCCCGTAGAAAGCCTCTACGTTGATTCGAACGAGTGGTCGCTCCACTTTCAGAGATCTTACATAGCTTTTGCGTATTTTCTCAAAGTGAATGCTGACGAGGAACACCCTTCACACTCCGCTGTCAATGATTTGTCGAGTTCTGTCCTGTTTGACAACCGTCCCTCGTTCAGAAAGCCCTACTCACTTCGTGTGAGAGGCTTAGCTGAGGAAATGGGTGTACCACTATTTGAGCACTGTTTAATGGCTCCGGCTGCGCAGCTGCCGCCATGGCAGTGGCAGGTAATTGACTGCGATGTAACTTTCGTGGAAGTCACGAAGCACGCGCCTATTGCACATATCCGCACGTACTTCCTAGAACTTCAACACAAATACAATTCTCCTGAATACTATACAGATGCCTCCAAGTCTCACACCTCTGTGTCGTACGCAGCGGTTGGTCCATCGTTTTCGGATGCCGGTGTACTGCATCCTGATACAAGCATCTTCACCGCTGAAGCGTATGCGATACTGGCGGCTGCCAAACACATTAAACAAATAAAACTACAAAAGGCAGTAATTTACACGGATTCCCTAAGCGTGGTAAAATCTCTGAAAACTCTTAAAAAACACAAAAATCCCATCCTTGCCTCGCTTTACTCACTTTTATGCACAATCTACACACTTAGGCAGCATGTCGTAGTGTGCTGGGTGCCAGGGCACCGCGAGATCCAAGGTAATGTGATGGCGGACCACCTAGCCGCATCCGTCCACGAAAGCACTGCCAATACATCCATATCCATCTCTGCGCTTGACCTCAAACCTCTCGTTAAACGACAGCTCAGAAATTATTGGCAGAGCACATGGGATAGCCACACAGAAAATAAACTACACATTATCAAGCCGCACCTTGGTAATTGGCCGCCACTATCAAAGTCGCGCCACACAGAAGTAACACTTACACGGCTAAGAACAGGGCACACACACATTACACAATCATACCTTCTTTCCGGTGGTAACCCACCCATGTGCGAGAAATGTGGTGAACCACTCACCGTTCTCCACCTCTTAATTCAGTGCAAGGAACTACACACTCTTCGAAAAAAGCACTTCCCATTACCCTACCGAGAGCAAATGCCACTTCATCCATCGATGTTCATCGGTAGGGATCCACTCTTCAAACATCAGTCACTGTCCGCGTTTTTAAAAGATGTTAGTAATTTTCACGTGATCTACCCTGGTAATCTGCAGCACGACCTCTGAAGAGAGGTCGCTGCTGCGGTAGATACATTACAAAGCACCTGTCTCGTGCCCTTGGACACAAGGGCGTTGAAGAGACATTCGTGCTCTGTCATCTCTCCATAGCTTTATCATCAGAACCACTGGCTGCTCATTTTCACTGTACGCATTTCATGTCACTTTCATTATTTTAATACCTTTATGTTTTACCCGCCTTTAGCGCGAGGAATTTTAGGCCCATTTACAGCCAGTCACCATGCCCATTGCCCACATCTTTTTGTCTCGTGTATTGGCGCTCTTTGGCCATCACCTGGCCCTTGCGCCAATAAAAACCATATATCATCATCATAGAATGTCTACTGCAAGTACAGCTAAGTGCCCACTTCGCTATAATTGTTGTTTTTGTGAATCAGCGAAGGGCCCATTACACGTCCGTAAGGCCACACAAAAACGTATGCAGCTTTTACTGATAATGATGACTAAATACGCCTGAGTGCTTTGTAATGCGTGGGCCTTGAAGACACGCATTCATTGTGCGATTCACATTCTATAGACGTCTCGCGCGATTCTGCGCTTCTGACACGCAATATCACATGCGTTAAAGAGATTCTTATCACTACACGACATTCATATAGTGTTTGCTTTTTCGGAAACAGTTTCAAGAAATAGCGTGGCTCTTTGGCACGGCACCTGCTTGCGGCGCAGACAGCCTGTGTTGGATTCTCAATGGAAACCAAACATTCTCATTATTTATTTTGTTTGCATCTTTTTCGATTTTTCGGTCACGGACAAGATGATGATTTTTCGCTCACAATGAACGGCGCCGACGTCGGCATTTCTGCAAAACGCGTGCTTCAGCACTATAGCATTAAAGCCAGGTGGGGTATAGGAAGCCTCCGATCCTGGGAGCAGTGCGAAACCAAGTGAGCTACAGAAAGCTTTCAGACAGAGGGGGGGGGGGATGGAACACTTCGACGGCTGAAGAAAGAGAAGTTGATGGCTTTGACATGGCTTTGGCCCTAGACTCGTCTAAGGTAGATGCGTTTGAGACCCTGTACGTCTTTTTCTGTTTTAAATGCGAAGCATTTCTTAGCGAACTTCGGCGACTTTGAGCGTATACGTACCTCTATACCTCTATACGTACCTCTTTTTCCGGAAAACAGGCTGCATCTTATGGCGCATTCGCTCGAGCTACAGGTAATTCTCGTGACGCTTGTCCGTTACAGCCAGCAAGGCGAATATTTCATCCTGCTGTTTTCTAAGAACGTTGGCCGAGGCCATGTCGCCTCCTCCGACGTTGGGTCCATAGGAGTGCATCTGCAGTTTAATTCCTACTTAACATTCCCAATGGTCGAACGTACACACATAGATTGGACTGCTCGATTTCAACTGACGTGTAATCACACTGGGAACAAGAACATATTCCCGACAACCATTGACCTCTATACGTACCTCTTTTTCCGGAAATCAGGCTGCATCTTATGGCGCATTCGCTCGAGCTCCAGGTAATTCTCGTGACGCTTGTCCGTTACAGCCAGCAAGGCGAATATTTCATCCTGCTGTTTTCTAAGAACGTTGGCCGAGGCCATGTCGCCTCCTCCGACGTTGGGTCCATAGGAGTGCATCTGCAGTTTAATTCCTACTTAACATTCCCAATGGTCGAACGTACACACATAGATTGGACTGCTCGATTTCAACTGACGTGTAATCACACTGGGAACAAGAACATATTCCCGACAACCATTGACCTCTATACGTACCTCTTTTTCCGGAAATCAGGCTGCATCTTATGGCGCATTCGCTCGAGCTCCAGGTAATTCTCGTGACGCTTGTTCGTTACAGCCAGCAAGGCGAATATTTCATCCTGCTGTTTTCTAAGAACGTTGGCCGAGGCCATGTCGCCTCCTCCGACGTTGGGTCCATAGGAGTGCATCTGCAGTTTAATTCCTACTTAACATTCCCAATGGTCGAACGTACACACATAGATTGGACTGCTCGATTTCAACTGACGTGTAATCACACTGGGAAAAAGAACATATTCCCGACAACCATTGACCTCTATACGTACCTCTTTTTCCGGAAATCAGGCTGCATCTTATGGCGCATTCGCTCGAGCTCCAGGTAATTCTCGTGACGCTTGTCCGTTACAGCCAGCAAGGCGAATATTTCATCCTGCTGTTTTCTAAGAACGTTGGCCGAGGCCATGTCGCCTACTCCGACGTTGGGTCCATAGGAGTGCATCTGCAGTTTAATTCCTACTTAACATTCCCAATGGTCGAACGTACACACATAGATTGGACTGCTCGATTTCAACTGACGTGTAATCACACTGGGAAAAAGAACATATTCCCGACAACCATTGACCTCTATACGTACCTCTTTTTCCGGAAATCAGGCTGCATCTTATGGCGCATTCGCTCGAGCTCCAGGTAATTCTCGTGACGCTTGTCCGTTACAGCCAGCAAGGCGAATATTTCATCCTGCTGTTTTCTAAGAACGTTGGCCGAGGCCATGTCGCCTACTCCGACGTTGGGTCCATAGGAGTGCATCTGCAGTTTAATTCCTACTTAACATTCCCAATGGTCGAACGTACACACATAGATTGGACTGCTCGATTTCAACTGACGTGTAATCACACTGGGAACAAGTACATATTCCCGACAACCATTGACCTTTATACGTACCTCTTTTTCCGGAAATCAGGCTGCATCTTATGGCGCATTCGCTCGAGCTCCAGGTAATTCTCGTGACGCTTGTCCGTTACAGCCAGCAAGGCGAATATTTCATCCTGCTGTTTTCTAAGAACGTTCGCCGAGGCCATGTCGCCTCCTCCGACGTTGGGTCCATAGGAGTGCATCTGCAGTTTAATTCCTACTTAACATTCCCAATGGTCGAACGTACACACATAGATTGGACTGCTCGATTTCAACTGACGTGTAATCAGACTGGGAACAAGAACATATTCCCGACAACCATTGACCTCTATACGTACCTCTTTTTCCGGAAAACAGGCTGCATCTTATGGCGCATTCGCTCGAGCTCCAGGTAATTCTCGTGACGCTTGTCCGTTACAGCCAGCAACGCGAATATTTCATCCTGCTGTTTTCTAAGAACGTTGGCCGAGGCCATCGGAATTTTAGGCCCATTTACAGCCACATAGCATTACCATAGTCCATATCCTCTACATATCACCGTAAACCACGTACCAATGTTATTCTGTCATCACTGTTCATGGCGCTCTTTGGCCAAGCATGGCCCTTGCGCCACTAAAACCCACATATCATCATCATCATTGGCCGAGGCCATGTCGCCTCCTCCGACGGTGGGTCCATAGGAGTGCATCTGCAGTTTAATTCCTACTTAACATTCCCAATGGTCGAACGTACACACATAGATTGGACTGCTCGATTTCAACTGACGTGTAATCAGACTGGGAACAAGAACATATTCCCGACAACCATTGACCTCTATACGTACCTCTTTTTCCGGAAAACAGGCTGCATCTTATGGCGCATTCGCTCGAGCTCCAGGTAATTCTCGTGACGCTTGTCCGTTACAGCCAGCAAAGCGAATATTTCATCCTGCTGTTTTCTAAGAACGTTGTCCGAGGCCATGTCGCCTCCTCCGACGGTGGGTCCATAGGAGTGCATCTGCAGTTTAATTCCTACTTAACATTCCCAATGGTCGAACGTACACACATAGATTGGACTGCTCGATTTCAACTGACGTGTAATCACACTGGGAACAAGAACATATTCCCGACAACCATTGACCTCTATACGTACCTCTTTCTCCGGAAATCAGGCTGCATCTTATGGCGCATTCGCTCGAGCTCCAGGTAATTCTCGTGACGCTTGTCCGTTACAGCCAGCAAGGCGAGTATTTCATCCTGCTGTTTTCTAAGAACGTTGGCCGAGGCCATGTCGCCTCCTCCAACGTTGGGTCCATAGGAGTGCATCTGCAGTTTAATTCCTACTTAACATTCCCAATGGTCGAACGTACACACATAGATTGGACTGCTCGATTTCAACTGACGTGTAATCACACTGGGAACAAGAACATATTCCCGACAACGATTGACCTCTATACTTACCTCTTTTTCCGGAAATCAGGCTGCATCTTATGGCGCATTCGCTCGAGCTCCAGGTAATTCTCGTGACGCTTGTCCGTTACAGCCAGCAAGGCGAATATTTCATCCTGCTGTTTTCTAAGAACGTTGGCCGAGGCCATGTCGCCTCCTCCTACGGTGGGTCCATAGGAGTGCATCTGCAGTTTAATTCCTACTTAACATTCCCAATGGTCGAACGTACACCCATAGATTGGACTGCTCGATTTCAACTGACGTGTAATCACACTGGGAACAAGAACATATTCCCGACAACGATTGACCTCTATACGTACCTCTTTTTCCGGAAATCAGGCTGCATCTTATGGCGCATTCGCTCGAGCTCCAGGTAATTCTCGTGACGCTTGTCCGTTACAGCCAGCAAGGCGAATATTTCATCCTGCTGTTTTCTAAGAACGTTGGCCGAGGCCATGTCGCCTCCTCCGACGGTGGGCCCATAGGAGTGCATCTGCAGTTTAATTCCTACTTCACATTCCCAATGGTCGAACGTACACCCATAGATTGGACTGCTCGATTTCAACTGACGTGTAATCACACTGGGAACAAGAATATATTCCCGACAACCATTGACCTCTATACGTACCTCTTTTTCCGGAAATCAGGCTGCATCTTATGGCGCATTCGCTCGAGCTCCAGGTAATTCTCGTGACGCTTGTCCGTTACAGCCAGCAAGGCGAATATTTCATCCTGCTGTTTTCTAAGAACGTTGGCCGAGGCTATGTCGCCTCCTCCGACGGTGGGTACATAGGAGTGCATCTGCAGTTTAATTCCTACTTAACATTCCCAATGGTCGAACGTACACACATAGATTGGCCATGTCGCCTCCTCCGACGGTGGGTACATAGGAGTGCATCTGCAGTGAATTGAACTTTGGTTTATAAGAGCCTCGTGGGAGAAAGCTGATACTTACTAAACGAAATTTCATCAAACAATGGGAAAGAAAACAATTTGTTTCGATTTGTTTCGATTAAAAGAGCAGCAGAAATAGTTTTGCGTGACTGCTCGCGAGTTTCTCACTCCGGAGCTTTCCAGCGAGACCGCACACTCATGCAAGACGAAAATACTATCCTGATGAATGCAGAATGCTTCACGCAATACGAAAGTATCCCGTAGCGACTGTTGATGTACATCAACATACATCCTGCCAATGAAAACGCGACGCACTCTCGGCTTCCTGATTGGCTTTCATCATTTCAACCTTTGGTCACTCTGACAGTTAAGCACAGATAACGCTGCAGTGTCTGTAGTGCCGACTATCGACAGGCTATTTTCATGACAAAAAAGTGACCTATTTTTGACATCACAATCTAAATGTACCAGAAACATTAGTTTGAACGCCTGGCATGCTTTGGTTGCATGCATCACAGGCACGGTGTCGGCGCATATCGTCAAGAATTTCTTCGCAGTAAGAAAACTGCCTCCTGCACAAAACGTTTTAAATTAGGATTGCTTGCTTGAGTGTGGTACTACAAAAATTATTAACCTTTTGCAACGACGAAAGGAGAGGCAGGCATGTCTCCCAGGTCATCGTCACTGAAAGACTGCTGGTGTAAAGGAAAATTAAAAGCCTACAAGGATTAATGTCATCCGAAGTGGCTCTATGTGAAAGCTGCAAGACTACACTGGTTATAAACAAGAATGTGGAAAAGAATGTGCAGGAGTAGGCATTTTAGAGCTTGCTCAGCCTCATCATGTTAACCCCTGGAAAGCTCTAACGAATGGAATGCTTTGAAGTGTTTTGACTTATATGTAAGTAGGTTTCAACGACATGTTAAAGCCCTAAAATCGCATAGAGATTCGTACATTTGTGGCTTAATTACAGCATTGGACTTATTAAGGCTCTAAGAACCAGCTTACTAAAGTGATTATAATCTTACGACAAATGCCGCTGTTATTCATGTTCTTATTTTGCCAAAAGTTTCAGAAATACTGTTGGTACAAGTGAGTAATGTAGAGGCGAAGCATGTCGCTAGAAGTCTGAATATCAACTAACTTTATTCTCTTTGTCAGCGCTTCCATGGGGAGCATGTTTCCCCTTTTTTCTTTCAGTGTAGAACAGCAGTGCATTGTGAGTTACACATGACATTGCCCAGTGGTGAACACAATGACCTCTATCTAGCCCTTTGCCAAGGCTGGTTAAAAGTGATTTTTTGCGGACAACATAAGAACACAGAATGAGCAAGAAGGTATGATCCCCACCCAACAAACAGACATTAAAAATGAAAGCAACAGATCGTATGCAATTATGGTCAACTTCTCTTGAATTGATTGCAGCTGCGTAAGCAACATAAATAAGGGACATAGAAATGGTAAAAATACAAAAAATAGTGCTGAAAATAAATTTGAAGAGAAATAGAAAAGGATAAAGGTCGATCTGTACAGCCCTTGGCACAGTTAAACCAATGGCGCCCCAATAAGATGCCGCCAGTTCTGAATAGGCAGTCATGATACAAAAGTACAGTCAAATACAGCTCAAGAAGAAAGTTGCGACCACCACTCAGTAGAGGCCCTCTGTGCAGAAATTTCTATGGACTGTCATTTTGGTGTAGTTAATCTGGTTAACCAGTACTGAATCCCTTTGCGCTTGCCAGCCCCATGTGATGTCATATTGAAATATGAAAGGAGGTTAACGACGTCATCACCGTCTATACGTTATCATTGAATGGTTCTTCTGAGAGGCATTTACTTCTTCACTCTTAAATTGCACCCTGCAGTACACAATGTTGCGTTATCTTATTGTATTTTACAATGTTAGTGTGACATACTAACAGTAATGAAAGGCAACAGTATGATGTGGTATAAAGGGTTATATGTACGAAACTGGCCCATTGGCTGCGAGAGATGCTGTAGTGGACAGGTATGTGATCTATTTTTAAAATTGCAATGCTTACCTCAACCACCTTGCAGAACAGTTCCCGTTCTTCAACAAAGATGGCTAGTAGGAGGAGGGGAGCAGCTTCATACTCCGCAGTCACTGATCTCAGTTCAGTTCTGGCCATTTCTATTTCCTCCAGGCACGTCGTTACAGCTGGCTTCTTAATTGGGCTGTGCGTATACCTAAAAACCTGTCGCCCAACAGTCTTCACTTCATCTTAGATTGTTTCAGAGGAAATGAAACCCAGGACCGTATTCACAGGCGAGCACATGTGTCTTTTATCAAATACGAACGGCCAACTTTCCTTCACACTGCACACGCTTCTGCTGGCATTGATCATTCGCCTATGTGACGGATACGTTTCGGCCATTAGCTGTGAGACCCGTGGACTGGCTGGGGAAGCTAGCATGAATTGAGCTTGCAACTCTTCTTTCTTCTTCTCTTGACTTTCACCCGTTTCGGTGAATGGAAGGACAGGCTGCCAAGCTACGCAGCCATTAAATCTTTTTGGAGCTGCGGCTTTCTTGGGGTCAACTCATATTCATCTTCTGAAAAGCACCGCTCGGAGCATTCAGAACTACGTCTTCTTTTGTTGTTAATGCAAATTTCCAGCTTCCACAAAATTGTTTCTAGTCCTGCGGCAATGACTGCACCACTGGGAAATTTACTGGCAATTTCCCTAGCAATAGGTCGCAGAACTTTGCGCCCGGGCTTCGATAGCAGGCCATGACTCGGTCACTCAACATCCTGACCATCTCATTCAGGTCAGTTTTCAGTTGGTGCCTGCCTTCATGGCATGCTTTTTAGAGTTGAGGTGGAAAAGTTTCACAAGGAATTTCGAAGGCCTGGTCCAGTACGCTAGTAGAACTTAAGTCACTTCTGGAAAGACATCCAGCGTATTCGCGCTCATGTCCAGTCCGGAAAAACGAAAAAGAAATCATTACTCTCACTGTTAAAGAAAAGATCTCTATCTTCGAAGCACGAAAGCAACTCTCTTACCTTTCTAGGCGAAGCTATGCCGATGTGGCGCAGGCGGGGGCAGTGTCAGAGAGGCCTCATACGTCCTCCGGGTCCACGCACAGTGGTCCGGTAGCGACTTCTCCCGCCCCCCTTGATGGTTGCAGCTTGTGCTGCTCCGTCCACCTCAAAGGGCCAGCAGACTCCAGTCCCGCTGGGCCCTAAAATCAACAGAATGCCAAGGCCTGAGACGAAGTCTCAGCTACACACTCTTGATCCTCCAGAGCCTCCGACAAGGCAATGCAGCTCCGACAAGGCAATGCAGGTCGACGCAAAAACATCGGTGTCAACAACACCGAAGGACAAGTGCCCTGAGGAGCGCAGGAAGAAAGACAACATCCCCATCACTTTTTTCAGCAAAAAGCGATAACCTACGCGGTTATCGCTCTTGCATGAAGTTAAACTGTTCAACATGTCACCTACTATTTTTAAATAACGAAACACTTTACGTCCGTATATTTGCTCAATTTTACCTTAAAACAAGTGCTGAAGGGATTTACAGTTGCCCGAAAGGACCTCGAATGCTCTAGCCGTTTCTCGGGAGGAGTAGCCATAGTCGTGCAGGGGGGCACTCCTACCCGAGATGTCCAACTGAATACATCTTTCGAGGCCACAGCCGTCACCATTTTAGCTTACAAAACTATCGCCATCTGTTCGCTGTATATCCCACCCCACAGCCATTTTACGACTAGAAACTTAGAAAACTTAATGAAACAGCTACCAAATCATTTTATCTTGGTAGGAGATTTTAATGCTCATTCTACTCTTTTGGGGTAGTGACAAAAGTGATCGAAGAGAGCAGAGTGTTGAAGACTTTCTCTTGTCAAACGATATCTGCCTTTTAAGCACGGGTGCTTTTACTTGTTTTTCGCACACATCACGCACTTTTAGTTGTTTAGATCTGGCTCTCTGCTCACCATGTCTGTTCACCAATCCTAAATGGGAACTCCTTAAAAAGTCATATGGTAGCGACGACCAACACGCCATTATCAAACTCATGCCATCGTACCAAACACTATCCACCAAGCCATGCCAGTGGAAATTGCAGCTCGCAAACTTGCCGCTTATTACACATCACGCAAGCTCGAACATATTTTTTCACCCGAACTTTCTGTTCAGGAACTCAACAAAAAGTTCATTGACACTATCATTTCAGCGGCGGAAAAGGCGATACCGCAATCGTCTGGCATTGTACACAAAAAATTAAATCGCTGGTGGACAAATGAGTGCACCGAAGTCAGAAAACAAGGCAAAACGAAGGTACCCGACCTATAGCAACCTCGTAAGCTTTAAACAGGCAAAAGCTTAATCACGATATTGTCACGTGGTCGTGACGTTGACGAAGGCAGCAGTCGATGTGTTCAAGGTGAGACACTTTATTTGGCCGAACTTGTGGCCGTGCAAACGGAAAGTCAGGTTACAGTAATACACAATGGCACTAAACAACGGTGAACAGAGCGTCGGCCGTCGATCATCTGACGAGATGTGAATCGCGTCGGCATTTATAAGTGTGGCATCGAATATTCCAGCCTTATCATTGGTTGTCGCGCAAGCTCTGGAATAAGCTCGAGTGTTCGCGTTTTGCGCGAAATCTTAATAAAGTGATCTACAACAACCGGGAAGCTTCTCGAACAAAGAAGCGTGGTTTGCGATGAGCGGTGGTCAGTCTTTGTGGGCGAAAACCAAATACAGCTACTGTGAAAATTAGAAACACGCGTGGCAATACCCCCCTCTGAAAAAGCATCGTCCCGATGCTTAAAACAGAACACGGGGGAAAATGCATGCAACAATAAATAACAATAAAGCAAGAAAGTAAGTTAATAAACCAATAAGTGCAGTCCTCAGATTCGCTAACGCGCGCAATACGGTTTCAGGCGCACGACATGGACGATTTCAGGTCGCGCACGGCGCCTTTGAGAGTTCGTAATGCCGTCCGGGACAATCTCGTAGTCCAGAACGCCGAGACGTCGAAGAACTTTGTACGGCCCGAAGCATCGCCGAAGAAGTTTTTCACAGAGTCCACGTCGGCGTATCGGCATTCACACCCAAACGCGGTCGCCGGGCTGGTATTCCACGAAGCATCGTCAGATTGTAGCGGCGGCTGTCGGTCGTCCGCTTATTCTTGATTCGCACGCAGGCGAGCTGTCGGGCTTCTTCGGCGCGCTGTAGGTAGGCGGTGACGTCGATGCTTTCTTCGTGGGTGACGTTTGCTAACATGGCGTCAAGCACCGTTGCCGGGCTCCGTTCATAGGCCAACTTGATGGCGTCATCTGCGTCGTTTCTTGTACGGCCGTGTTGTACGCGAAAGTCACGTACGGAAGGATAGCATCCCACGTCTTGTGCTCGACGTCGACAAACATGGCCAGCATGTCGGCGATGGTCTTGTTGAGACGCTCGGTGAGGCCATTGCTCCGTGGGTGGTAGGCGGTGGTGCGGCGGTGGCTTGTCTGGCTGTATCTGAAGATCGCCTGAGTTAGGTCAGCAGTAAACGCCGTACCTCTGTCGGTGTCGCCGTACCTCTGGGGCGCCGTGTCGAAGGACGATGTTCTCAACGAAGAACTTGGCTACCTCGGCGGCACTGCCTTTGGGCAGGGCTTTTGTTTCGGCGTAGCGGGTGAGGTAGTCGGTGGCTACGACGATTCATTTATTTCCGCAAGTCGACGTTGGGAACGGCCTCGGCAGGTCCATCCCGATCTGCTGGAACGGTCGCCTAGGAGGCTCGATCGGCTGAAGGAAGCCTGCTGGTCTGGTGGGCGGTGTCTTCCGTCGCTGACAGTCTCGGCACGTCCTTACGTAGCGGGCGACGTCGGTGGCAAGGCGCGGCCAGAAGTACATTTCCAGTACTCTTGCGAGCGTGCGGGAAAGTAGGAGGTGTCCAGCCGTCGGGTCGTCGTGTAGTGCCTGGAGGACTTCTGCTCGCATTGCTGCAGGCCCTACGAGAAGGAAGTCGGCTCGAAGTGGCGAGAAATACTTCTTTATGAGAACGCCGTTTCGCTAGAAAAATGACGCGAGTGCTCGCTTAAATGCCTTTGGAACAATGGCGGTCTTGCCTTCGAGATACTCCACAAGGCCCCTGAGTTCCGGGTCGGCTCGCTGTCGTTCAGCGAAGTCATCGGTACTTATGGTTCTCAAGAAGAAGTCATCCTCCTGGTCATCCTGCGGCGGCGGGTCGACGGGGGCGCGAGACAAGCAGTCGGCGTCAGAGTGTTTTCGTCCGGACCCTTAAACGACGGTAACGTCAAATTCTTGAAGTCTCAGACTCCATCTTGCGAGATGACCTGAAGGGTCCTTCAGGTTAGCTAGCCAACACAAGGCGTGGTGGTCGCTCACAACCTTGAAGGGCCTGCCGTAGAGGTAGGGGCGAAACTTTGACGTTGCCCAGATGATGGCAAGGCACTCCTTTTCTGTTGTGGAATAGTTGGCTTCTGCCTTGGATAGCGACCGGCTAGCATAACTGATAACTCTTTCCACGCCGGCAGTTCTCTGGATAAGAATGGCGCCGAGTCCTACGCTGCTTGAGTCGGTGTGGATTTCCGTGTCGACTCGAAATGCGCCAGTATTGCAGGCGTCTGCAGGCGTCGTTTTAATTCTTGAAATGCTTCGACTTGCGCCGCTCCCCACTTGAATTCCACGTCGTTTTTCGTGAGCTGAGCTAGTGGGTCAGCGATGCGTGAAAATTCCTTGACGAAGCGTCTATAATAGGCGCACAAGCCGAGAAATCGGCGTACGGCCTTCTTGTCGGTGGGCGGCGGTAAGGCAGCGATGGCAGCTGTTTTGCGCGGGTCGGGGCGAGCTCCAGACTTGCTGATGACGTGACCCAAGAACAGGAGTTCCTCGTATGCGAAGCAGCACTTTTCTGGCTACAGGGTGAGTCCGGAGGCCTCGATTGCTTGAAGTACTCCGTCAAGTCGCCGGAGGTGTTCGTCGAAGATTGAAGCAAACACAATGACGTCGTCCAGGTACACCAGGCAAGTCTGCCACTTCAATCCTGTGAGTACTGTATCCATAAACCGTTGGAAAGTCGCAGGCGCCCAGCAAAGACCGAAGGGCATGACTTTGAACTCGAAGAGACCGTCTGGTGTTATAAACGCGGTGTTCTCTCGGTCTCTCTCGTCGGCTTCAATTTGCCGATAGCCGGTCTTGAGATCCATCGACGAAAAGTACCTAGCGTTGTAGAGTCGATCCAGGGTGTCGTCTATCCGTGGGAGAGGGTACACGTCCTTCTTCGTTATTTTGTTGAGGCGGTGATAATTGACGCAGAAGCGTAGGCTTCCGTCCTTTTTCTTCACTAACACCACGGGTGACGCCCACGGACTCTCTGAGGGCTGGATCATGTCGTCGCGTAGCATTTCGTCGACTTGGTTCTTTATGGCCTCGCGTTCCCGCCTTGAAGCTCTGTACGGGCTCTGACGTAGTGGCCTGGCACTTTCGTTCTGTTATGATGCGGTGTTTTGCGACTGGGGTCTGTAGAACTCTTGACGACGACGAAAAGCAGTCGTTGTATTGCAGGAGCCGGGTTTTGAGCTGTTCTTGTTTATGCGTCGGAAGGCTCGCATTGACGTCGAAAGTTAGTTGGTGAGCTTGGTTCATCGTAGCAT
The DNA here is from genome assembly GCA_030522465.1 of Rhipicephalus appendiculatus. Taxonomy (NCBI): domain Eukaryota; kingdom Metazoa; phylum Arthropoda; class Arachnida; order Ixodida; family Ixodidae; genus Rhipicephalus; species Rhipicephalus appendiculatus. Next base: position 18,752 of record JALIZH010024904.1, on the reverse strand, counting down.
GTTCGGTAAACTCGGCGAGGGCGTCGCCGGCTTCCACAATTTCTTCGATGTAGGCGACTGTCGTGCCTTTGCTCACATGCTTGTATTCGTTGCTGAAGTTGCTGAGCATGACTGTTGCTTTCCCTTCACGCAACTCGGCGATGCCTCTTGCGACGCAAATCTGACGGTTTACAAGCAGGTGCTGATCGCCCTCGATGACGCCTTCGAAGTCTGTGGGTTTTTCGGTGCCGACGGAAATGACAACGGTGGAGAGAAGCGGAACGGTGACGTGCTCTTCTATGACCCTCAATGCATGGTTCCCAGCGTCGTCTGGGTAGGCAGCGCTTTTTCTGAAGTTAGTGTTATCGACTCAGACCTTAGGTCGATGACGGTGCCGTGTTTACTGAGGAAGTCCATCCCAAGTATCACATCCAGCAGCGCTGTAGGTTTAGAAAGCTGGCGGGACAAGTGCGGTTATTGATGGTCACTCTTGCTGTGCAAACACCGGCCGGCGTTGTTGGATGACCGCCAGCGATCCGGATTGCGCCGCGAAAGACCCACTGACGACAGAATAGTCGGTTCCAGTGTCGACGAGAGCGGTGACGTTGTGGCCGTCGAATATTACGTCGAGGTCGCTGGTTCTTCGTCGTGCGTTGCGGTTGGGTCGCGGCGTCGGATCACGGCTACGTCAATTTGTTGCGCTGCTCCCTTGTAGCGTCGTCCCGTCTTCGTCGTTCCGCGATGTTTCGTCGGCAGGCTTCGTCTGCTTCGCATCGTGTTCTGCAGGTTTCGTCGCGTTGTCGTCGTCGGCAGCCGCGGATGATCTTCGGCATTTCGTCATACAGCCACCGCACCTCCATCGGTTGCTTCCCTTAGTTTTCCGGATACGGTCTTGGCGACCGGCCCCGGTTTGGGCCAGTGTACTGCCGGCGGTGCGGTGACATGTAGCGGCCGGGCGAAGGCGAGCGGGAAGGTCGTCGGGGTGTCCACTGGGCTCCGGCGAGGTAGTCAGCGATGTCTTGCGGCCGTTCACCCCGCTTTGGACGAGGCGCGTTGACGGCGAAACCTCGTAGCCCCATCTGTCGGTACTGGCACCGGCGGTAGTTGTGGCCAGCTTCTCCGCCATGGTAACACAGTGGGCGGTGGTCACCCCGCAGGGGCGTCTGCGCAAGCAGGCGTTTGGTGTGTGGCGACACCACGGACCCGAGCTAACGGGGGGTTTTGACCCTCTCCCACGCTTAGCCGTGCGTGGCTTTGCCGTGTCCGGGGGAAAAGGGGATCCTGGGGGTTGAGCCGACGCCGGGTGTTTGGACCTTTAAGGCCCCCCGGCAGAGGCAACACACCCCTTTGGCCCCGGCTTCACGTAGACGGCACCCCCTGGGCTGACCCACCCAGGGAAATCGGCAGTCGCCTTTTCCTATCTCTCTCCTCCCACATCTTCGTCTTTCTCTCACACTTTTCATCTTTCCTGTCCTCTCCTCACTTCCGTTTACTTCCACGTTTCTTGGCGGCAAGGGTTAACCTGGTGTAAATGTCCAACCTTGGATAAATATATTAGGTTATAGCGGCCATGTACAGCTGGAGCTTACGTCTCCTCCGGGTCTCGTAGCGTCCCCTCGTTGGGCTCGGTGGTGGGCGGCTGGCATGGCTGCCGAATAAACATTATATTTCATGGGATCCCCCTAACCCCTACCGAACCGATCGCCCCTCGAAGAGGTGGCGCACCGATGCTATCTTTGAACTCCTGCCCACTAAGAAAGACAATTTTCCCAAATTCCACATCATTCACTGCCAAAGTACAGAAAAGAAAGCCAGAAATATATCACCCTTTCTAGTATCCAAGAGCCTCATGGAAACACTGGGCGCAGGCTACAAAGCCACTAAAACCGCCAGTGGTGACCTACTCCTTGAACTAAAAGACAATCTACAGTACCAAAGACTACATAACCTGACAGCTTTCGGTGATCAGCCCATCACCATCACACCACACCGAACACTGAACACCGTGAAGGGAGTCGTGTCTGATGGCGACCTGATGGATCTCTCCGATGAAGAACTCTTGACAGGCTGGAAAGAAGAAAACGTCATCCAGGTGCAGCGCATTACAAAAATTACACCATCTCCCGCTAAAGGGAACCATGTGTAGATGTGAAGCAGCGGGCGCTAACGCTTACACTGGCGGCGGCGTTGACGCTGGCGCTCATCGCAGCGTTGCGCAGGAGAGAAAACTGGGGAGGCTCAAAGCAGGCAGTGATGGAGCAGTTTTTCCTACTGGAACATGCCAATCGCTGCTAATGGGCAATGAGAGACAGAAGACTCCGACTGAACACAGAGACCCGCACTCCGCTTTTAGTTAACGCGCACGCTGAGAATTTTTATTGTTCAACAACGCACAGCAGAAATCTCCCACCGGCACCACCTTGGAGGTCAAGATCCATTGCTATATATACGGGATGGCCAGTGAACGGTTGTGCAGCGCGAGCAGTCGGTTTTTTCAACCAAGAAACTCGCTAGCAGACGCTGCCTGCGTCGGCGTCGCGAGGCGAGAGAGGGAGGAGCGTAGGAGAGGAGAGAGAGAGAGGGGGTGACACGCATGGGCAGTGGGAGTGTGAACGCCGTGGGCAGGGATGCGTAGAGGAGAGAGGGGGCAGCGTAGGAGAGGAGAGAGAGGGGGGGACGCGCATGCGCAGGGGGAGTTAGACGCCGCGGGCAGGGATGGAGAGAGGGGGGAGTGTAAGAGGGGAGAGAGGAAGGGAGGCGCATGCGCAGTGTGGGTGTGGTTGCCGCGGGGAGGGATGCCTAGAGGAGAGAGAGGGGGGAGAGGAGGTTTTTTATTTTTATTTTTTTTTAACTGTTTGCGCATGCGCAGTAAGGGTGGCCACGCGGCACCACCACCACCACCACCACCACCACCACCACCACCACCGGATTAAGCTTCGCCATAAGATGCTTCACATCTAATAAGGAGAGACAACAAAGAAATTCCCACGAAACATATCATACTTACTTTTGGCTCTACAACACTTCCAGCTGGAATAGTAACAGGTTATCTGAAACTGCCCGTGAGACCGTTTATTCCTAACCCGCGGCGCTGCTTTAAGTGCCAGCGCTTTGGCCATGGCTCCCAGAGCTGCCGAGGCCAGCTTACCTGCGCAAAATGCGGCACAACAGGCCACTCTGCTGATGAAGAATGCAGCTCTCAGTTCCACTGTGCTAACTGTGACGGAGACCACCCGGCATACTCCAGGTCGTGCGCGGCCTGGAAGAGGGAAAAAGAGATAATAACGACCAAGATCAAATTGAACATCAGCTTTCGTGAAGCGAGGCAGCGTGTTTCCCCGCATTTTGCAGGGAACACGTACGCCGAAGTGGTGCGAGGGGGGTCAGCACACCACTACGGCCTCCGGCGGTGCCCCCGGAACACGCCTAGCGTGCCGACGCAAACGCCACCCGCCCCCATGGTGGGAGCAGCCTCGGCTGCCCCACCCTCCCCGAAATCGGCCCCACCGAAGGCCCCTGCGAATCCTGGCAGCAGCCAGGGCAGCGCACAAGCCAAAGAGGTCCCCTCGACCTCTGGCCCGGTGGGATGGAAGGCTTCGTCCACCGTGGCGAAGCCTACCCCTTCGCAAACCTCGCTCGGTAGAGCGCCTGTCCGTCGCCTCGGCAGACGCGATGGATATTTCTAGTCCACCGGCGCAGCATGCGCCTAAGGAGCGGCGAGAACCTCTCGACCGCTCCAAAAAAGACAAAACGCCCATTACGGGGCCTGACAAAGGCTCTGTAAAATAAATCATTTTCCCCTTTTGCTACACACAGCACACACACACACTCAAAATGGACAACATATTACAGTGGAACGCTAGAGGACTCTTACACAATCTCGACGACATACAAGAACTCCTTAGCAAATTTCGTCCAAAGGTGCTGTGTGTGCAGGAGACACACCTAAATCCAACACACACAAATTTCCTTCGTCAGTACGTTGTTTTTCGCAAAGACCGCCAAGATGTTCTCGCATCATCTGGCGGTGTTGCAGTTATACTCGACAAAAACGTAGCATGCCAGTACTTTCCGCTCCAAACGGCACTGGAAGCAGTAGCCGTTCGAGCTATAATAGCAAACAAACTCATCACTATCTGCTCAGTATACATACCCCCACACTACCAGCTACACAAACACGAATTCCAATCTTTTATTGATGAGTTGCCCGAGCCTTACCTCGTTCTCGGCGATTTTAATGCGCACAGCAGCCTGTGGGGCGACTCTCGCACCGACGCGCGAGGCCGCCTCATTGAGAATTTCCTGTTTTCTACCGGCGCATGCTTACTCAACAAAAAAGAACCCACGTTTTTTAGCCTCGCAAACAAATCGTATTCATCTATAGATCTTAGCATCATCTCTCCATCCATTTTACTTGATTTTAACTGGGAAGTGGTTAAAAACCCTTATGGGAGTGACCACTTCCCAATACTCCTCCAAACACAAACACAAAACGAATCTCCACCCCAGGCTCCTCGGTGGAAGCTAGACAGAGCTAACTGGGAGGAGTTTCACAAGACTACTAATATCTCGTGGGCGGACATGGCTTCTTTAAGTATTGACGCTGCTGTAGAGTTTTTTACCAATTTTATAGTCAATGCCGCTTCTAAATGTATACCTCAAGTAATCAGGGTGCCAGGGAAACGCCGTGTGCCCTGGTGGAACGACGAGTTCCGCGAGGCTCGCAAAAAACAGAATAAAGCGTGGGGGGCTTTTGCGCGATTCTCCGACAGCAGAACATCTTATTAATTTTAAACAGGTGAAATCGGAAGGCCGGAGAACACGCCGCCAGGCCAGAAGGGAAAGCTGGCAGAAGTTTATTGCTGGCATAAACTCCTATAGAGATGAGAGTAAAGTATGGAACAGTGTAAGGAAAGTACAAGGTCAACCAGGTTATTCGGTGCCCTTAGTCGACACCCAGGGAGAAAGCCTGGAAGACCAGGCTGACTCTCTGGGAGCACACTTCGAATTCGTCTCAAGTTCCACACACTATTCTGAAACATTCCAAAGGCATAAAGCGAGAGTGGAGCGAGAGAGAGGTTGCAAAAGAAATCTAGAAATAATGAACCCTACAATGAACCTTTCCGATTAGCAGAGCTACAGGCAGCACTGGGCTGCTGCAGCGAATCTGCCCCAGGTTCTGACCGCATTGTATACGAGATGTTAAAACACTTCTCGAACGAAACACAAAAAAACACTGCTTTCCCTCTACAATGCAATATGGTTTTCTGGCGAGATCCCTGCTTCCTGGAAAGAGGCTATCGTGATACCTATTTTGAAACAAGGCAAAGATCCATCCTCTGTCACTAGGTACAGGCCCATCGCGCTTACAAGCTGCCTCTGTAAAGTCTTCGAAAAAATGGTAAACTGCCGCTTAATACATTTCCTGGAAGCGAACAAATTACTCGACCAATTCCAGTGCGGATTTCGAGAACGTAGATCCACCACTGACCACCTGGTACGTATCGAGGCACAGATAAGAGACGCTTTCGTCCACAAACAATTCTTTCTTTCTGTGTTCCTCGATATGGAAAAGGCTTACGACACAACATGGCGCTTTGGAATATTAAGGGACCTGTCCCACCTTGGTGTGCGCGGTAGAATGCTGACCATAATAGAAAGTTACTTGACCAATCGTACATTCCGTGTTCGAGTAGGCAATGTCGTATCCCGAACATTTGTCCAAGAAACAGGAGTTCCGCAAGGTGGTGTACTGAGCTGTACACTTTTTATTATCAAAATGAATTCCTTGCGACTGTTCATCCCGCGTAACATGTTCTATTCCACATATGTGGATGATGTCCAAGTTGGCTTCAAATCCTCTAACCTTGCACTGTGCGAGCGGCAGGTTCAGCTTGGTTTAAACAAAATTTCCAAATGGGCCGAGGAAAACGGGTTCCGACTGAACCCGGAAAAAAGCACGTGCGTCTTATTCTCCAGAAAGAGAGGCATTCATTCCGATCCTGATATTGACCTGCATGGTCAACGTCTGTCCGTAAAGACTGAACATAAATTCTTAGGCTTAATCCTGGACACCAAACTCACCTTCATTCCACACATCAAGTATATAAAGAATAAGTGCTTAAAAACCATGAATATTCTGAAGGTGCTGTCACGCACTGCGTGGGGTAGTGACAAGAAGTGTCTCATAAATCTCTATAAAAGCCTCATACGCACGCGCCTTGACTACGGGGCGATAATGTTTCAGTCTGCGGCACCAAGCGCCTTGAAGATGCTTGACCCGGTCCATCATTTAGGTATCCGCCTTTCTACTGGGGCTTTTCGCACCACCCCCGTAGAAAGCCTCTACGTTGATTCGAACGAGTGGTCGCTCCACTTTCAGAGATCTTACATAGCTTTTGCGTATTTTTCTCAAAGTGAATGCTGACGAGGAACACCCTTCACACTCCGCTGTCAATGATTTGTCGAGTTCTGTCCTGTTTGACAACCGTCCCTCGTTCAGAAAGCCCTACTCACTTCGTGTGAGAGGCTTAGCTGAGGAAATGGGTGTACCACTATTTGAGCACTGTTTGATGGCTCCGGCTGCGCAGCTGCCGCCATGGCAGTGGCAGGTAATTGACTGCGATGTAACTTTCGTGGAAGTCACGAAGCACGCGCCTATCGCACATATCCGCACGTACTTCCTAGAACTTCAACACAAATACAATTCTCCTGAATTCTATACAGATGCCTCCAAGTCTCACACTTCTGTGTCGTACGCAGCGGTTGGTCCATCGTTTTCGGAAGCCGGTGTACTGCATCCTGATACAAGCATCTTCACCGCTGAAGCGTATGCGATACTGGCGGCTGCCAAACACATTAAACAAATAAAAATACAAAAGGCAGTAATTTACACGGATTCCCTGAGCGTGGTAAAATCTCTGAAAACTCTTAAAAAAACACAAAAATCCCGTCCTTGCCTCGCTTTACTCACTTTTTATGCACAATCTACACACTTAAACAGCATGTCGTAGTGTGCTGGGTGCCAGGGCACCGCGAGATCCAAGGTAACGTGATGGCGGACCAACTAGCCGCATCCGTCCATGAAAGCACTGCCAATACATCCATAGCCATCTCTGCGCTTGACCTCAAACCTCTCGTTAAACGACAGCTCAGAGATTATTGGCAGAGCACATGGGATAGCCACACAGAAAATAAACTACACATTATCAAGCCGCACCTTGGTAATTGGCCGCAAATATCAAAGTCACGCCGTACAGAAGTTACACTTACAAGGCTAAGAACAGGACATACACACAGTACACATTCATACCTGCTGTCCGGCGGCGATCCACCTCTGTGTGATAAATGTGGTGAACCACTCACTGTCCTACACATACTTATTCAATGCAGTGAATTAGACTCTATTAGGAAAAAACACTTTCCATTAGCTTACAGAGAACAAATTCCTTTGCATCCTCGTATGTTCATCGGCAAAGAACCGATTTTTAATAATGAGTCATTGTTAGCCTTTTTAAAAGACATTGATAGCTTTCACGTCATATACCAAGGAAATCCGTAGCACGACCTCTCAACAGAGGTCGCTGCTGCGGTAGCTACTCCCAGAAGCACCTGTCTCCCAGCTTTTGGCCTCAAAGGCCTTGAGGAGGCATTCGTGCTATTTTCCGATCGCTACTTGTATATACCATGGTCATTTGTAACTCATTCCACACGCATAGATCACACCGCATATCACTGCCATAATTTTATACTTTATACACAGCTTTTACGCTTTTTTATAGCGCGTGATTTTAGGCCTCTTTTACAGCCGTAATACACCCTGTCATTGCAATCATTGGTCATCGCTTACATCGCATAAAAGACATGGCGCTCTTTGGCCACTCATGGCCCTTGCGCCATTAAACTCCACTAATCATCATCATTTCAGCGTATCTATCTATCTATCTATCTATCTATCTATCTATCTATCTATCTATCTATCTATCTATCTATCTATCTCTATCTATCTATCTATCTATCTATCTATCTATCTATCTATCTATCTATCTATCTATCTATCTATCTATCTATCTATCTATCTATATCTATATATCTATATATCTATATATCTATATATCTATATATCTATATATCTATCTATCTATCTATCTATCTACAGTGAAACCTCGGTGATACGATCACAGCTCATACGAATTTCGGGGTGATACGAATTTTTCTTTGGTCCCGGCCAAGGTCCATTGTCCTGCAGTGTAATGGAGTACGGTTGTTGCGAACCTATTTTCACCCATGACGCTTGATACGAACGTACGCTACCGCCCAGGTACAAAGAGGCGCTGTCGCGGAAGACGCACGCAGCACGTGCGAGCGCGGGAACGCAAGCGCGTGCATGCGCACCGCACCGCCAAATCGTCAGAAACACGTAAATACTTTTCTTACGGTCAGAATAAACCTTCAGAGGCGTGTCACGGCATCCGAGATTGTGTGCCCGAATCTTTGAGCCTCTAATGTACCTCCGTGTGCCTTCGCGTTTAGATTTCAAAAGGCCGAGGCGCCATGCTTCTTTTTTTTTTTTCTAGCGCGTCGACGCGAGATGCTGTCGTTGTACTGTGTTTACACGTGCCTGCCTCGTGCATCAGATGTACCATGAAAAATGGACGAGGACTGAAATAAGGCGAGGACGGTGTTGGCGAAGGAGTCAGGCCTCACAACGTCAACACGCGCGACTGTTGAAGTCGCACTTGTGCGGGCACGGCCATAAATCTCCCCCGAAAAATCCCCAACACCTCCGCGATAATAAAATCATAACATATGACCATGGTTCTGAAATTTCTGGCCTTAGTCTATCGTGTCAAAGTGCTTCTTCCGTTACTTTCGCCGCAGTACATCTAAAAACAAAAACATGACTGACAATCAACCAGAATTCTTCCTGACATTACTGCGGCCCTGAAATACAATAAATGAAAACGTGCGCCAGCTTTCTTTTGTCGCATGCTAACCTTCCATGCTTTCTGGTGATACGAATTTTGTATGATACGAATATTTTTGTTGGCCCCATGAGATTCGTATCACCGAGGTTTCACTGTATATCTATCTAGCCGCCTACGACTTTGTGCTCTCCTGGCCGTATCGTTAATGGAACTGATACCAAACTTGGTATGACATAGCATGACTGTATGACGAACATAAATGAAGTCCACAAGTGTTGAAGATTGGGCGAGTTGGTCCGTCGTATTTGAACTGGTATAGCGCATTGTGGTAAGGAAGAAACGGCCGAGCAGATCGACATAAGAGGACAGAGCGCTAACTTCCAACTGAGCTTTATTCGCAAATTGCACCAAATATGTAGACTTGCGCAAGCATACAAAGAACACCCGAACGTATCGTCAAGTTTAGACACCACCATAGCAACGTCACAGACCAAATAATCATAAACGGTTCGCCTCATTAACAAAGGACACTTCATGTTCAGATAAAGCCAACGAAGGGGCGCTGATACATGTGATGCCAGCTCTTGCTATACAATGCGCTTCCATTATTTCTCGAGTGATCTGTGACGGGTGCTTTTTTACCACTTCACATCGGTCAGAGAAAGGGGAGCATCCACAAACGCGGCAGTGAATACCAATCTGCCCCTGGATTGCTTTGTGCACATTGTAATGGTGCTCTTTTAACCTTTCATTCACGCAGCGCCCCGTCTGGCCAATGTACCTGTTACCACATGAGAGTGGTATCAAGTAAACAACGCCGCTTTTACATGTCGCAATCCGCGTTTTGCGCTTGGTAGAGCAAACAGTGGCGCGTGATCTAAGGGGGTTGATTGCTTTGCAAAGCCGTTGTAACTTATCCGGCGCCGAAAACACCACTTTCACGCTACCTTTCTCGCGTATCTTTTTTAGTCGGTGGGAAATGTCATGCACGTAGGGTGAAACTACAGGTCTGTTACGGTCATTAGATTCCGGTTGAGCCCCAGAGTAGCAATCTTCCTTTGTCTGTTTTAATAGCTTTTCAGCTATAGATGATAGTAAGATAGCTGGGTAACCAGCATTCAGAAGCCGTTCAGCTTGAGCTGCAAAGCTGCGCTACATCACATGATGACATGATTTTCTAAGGTAGTTGATGAAACAAAGATTAGTGATGCTTCGCTTAACTAACTTGGAATGGGAAGAGTCAAAGGGTAAAAGAGGCTTTCCAGTTCTAGGTTCATATAGCCAGCACACATGGTCAGGTGTAAAATTCAAGTTCAAATCTAATGTGAAGTGGTAAAAAAAGCACCCGTCACAGATCACTCGAGAAATAATGGAAGCGCATTGTATAGCAAGAGCTGGCATCACATGTATCAGCGCCCCTTCGTTGGCTTTATCTGAACATGAAGTGTCCTTTCTTAATCAGGCGAACCGTTCATGATTATTTGGTCTGTGACGTTGATATGGTGGTGTCCATAGGTCGGCAAAACTTGTGGAGCTCACTCAGACTCACTCATGAAATATATTTTGCGCTTAGGGCTCACTCGGACTCACACTCACCAAACTTTTTCTGAGCCGGACTCACTCGGACTCAAACTCACGAAAATTTTCTTCAACCGGACTCACTCGGACTCAAACTCAACAAAATATTAATCACCCAGACTCACTCAGACTCAGATTCACGGCTCTATTTGAGTCTGAGTGAGTCCGAGTGAGTCGACCCATGAGTCCGTTAACCTAGAATTATCTTTTTCGACCATGGTGTCAACGCTCTATAGCACCAATATCTTACGTAATCAGTGCTCTTCTTGGCGCCTTTTGATATAGTATCTTCGAATAGGAGTTATGAGTGCTCGTAAACTTATAAGGTCATTTTTCCTGAAAGGGATGCCAACATAAGATATATTCATCAAGAACTTCATTGGAAGAGTTGGCAAGGGAGGGGGGATCAAGGCACTGCCCTACGTAATTCTCGCCTCTGATCAATAAATATTGAAAAGGTGTATGAAAGACGCTGCTTTGGAATACGTGTCAGTAGACATGTGTATAAACGTGAATCCAGGCAAGGCTTATAGCAATGTTGAAGATGAGTAGATATGACCATAGGTCGGCAAGAAAAAGTGGAATTCACTCAGACTCACTCAAAAAAATATATTTTGCGCTTAGGGATCACTCTCACCTCAGACTCACGAAAATTTTTCTGAGCCGGACTCACTCGGACTCACACTCACGAACATTTTCTTCAACCAGACTCACTCGAATTCAAACTCACCAAAATATTACTCACCCGGACTCACTCACACTCAGACTCACGGCTCAATCTGAGTATGAGTGAGTCCGAGTGAGTCGACTCATGAGTGAGTTCGCCGACCTATGGTGGTGTCTAATCGTGGCGATACGTTCGGGTGTTCTTTGTATGCTTGCGCAAGTCAACATATTTGATGCAATTTGCGAATAAAGCTCAGTTGGAAGTTAGCCCTCTGTCCTCTTGTGTCGATCTGCTCGGCCGTTTCTTCTTTACGACAATGCGCTATACCAGTTCGAACATAAATGGCTGGTCATATGATAAAAATCATGACTAACTTGTCATGAAAAGTATGATTTACATGCCACGCTCATGGCGCGCTCGCGGCCGTTTCGTTAGCTTGATATAAACCAAACTTGGTATTGAGTGATGTGACTGTATGACGAATATAAATAACAAGTGGTAATATGGAAATCATGACTTGTCATGTGCGACATGACTTGCATGCCACGCTCATAGCGCGCTCGCGGCCGTTTCGTTAGCTTGATATGCACCAAATGTGGTATTGAGTGATATGACTGCATGAGGAACATAAATGACTAGTGGTAATATGGAAATCATGACATGTCATGAGCGCCATGACTTGCATTCCACGCTCATGGCGTGCTCGCGGCCGTTTCGTTAGCTTGATATACAGCAAATTTGGTATTGAGTGACATGACTAGAACGAACATGCTAGAAGGTGGTAACATGAAAATCTTGGCATGCATGTCATCTACAACGCCATTTACATGCCACGCTCATGGTGCCCTTGCGTCCAGTTCGCTAGCTTGATATACACCAAAATCGGTATTGCGTGATGTCACTGTACGACGAACATAAATGACAGGTTCTAACATGTAAAACATGACATGCAAACTATGTAAAGCATGATTTGCTGCTTCCTGGCTGCTTCGCATTACATCGATTCCCACACTGCGTGGGATCTGCCGGCTTTTTTCAGTATAATCGCGCCACACCCTAGGAGGCCCCTGCAGGGGCGTCTGCGCAAGCAGGCGTTTGGTGTGTGGCGACACCACGGACCCGAGCTAATGAGGGGGTTTCGACACCCTCCCACGTCTCGCCGTGCGTGGCTGAGCCGTGTCCGGGGAAAAGGGGATCCTGGGGGTTGAGCCAACGCCGGGTGATTGGACCTTTAAGGCCCCCCGGCGGAGGCAACACACCCCTTTGGCCCCGGCTTCACGTAGACGGCACCCCTGGGCTGACCCACCCAGGGGAAATCGGCAGTCGCCTTTTCCTATCTCTCTCTCTCTACCTACATCTTCGTCTTTTTTCTCTCTTTCAATCTTTCCTGTCTTCTCCTTTTTTCTATTTAATTCTAATTTTCTTGGCGGCAAGGGTTAACCGTGTGTGGTCATCCAAGCTTGGTACACCATATTAGGTTATAGTGGCGGCGTACGACTGGCGTCGTGCAATCCTTTTTACGAAGCTCTGCCGTGTCCCCCCTGTAGGGCTCCGTGGTGGGCGGTCGGCGCTGTTGCCGAACTTACATATTATTCTTATGGCATCTCAAGCTTCCACCCTTCTCGATCGGCCTCTCAAGAGGAACCGCACCGAAGCAACCTTCCACTTCTCTCTTCAGCCCAGGATAACATTCCTAAAGTACCACGTAATACACTCAGACTCTGTACCAGCAAGGAAACTCTCACCATTTTTGGTGGCCAAGTGCCTGAAAGAAAAAATCGGAATGAAGTATAAAGTAACTAAAATGTCAAGTGGCGATTTGCTGATTGAACTCACTGAAAAAGAACAAGTTCCGAAGATCACCGAGTTAACTAACATCGGAAACACGAAAATATCAACGACCGTTCACAGATCTCTAAATACAAGCAGAGGGGTTATATCCGAGCAAGATTTCATAGGCCTTAGCGATGAGGAACTCCTCGAAGGGTTCCAAGATCAACAAGTCATCAAAGTCCAAAGAATTGTAATAAGAAGAAATGATCAAGAAATCCCAACAAAACATATCATTCTGACTTTCGCAACAAGTGACATGCCTACCTCTCTTGAGGCAGGATACCTGAAAATAAATGTAAGACCTTACATTCCAAACCCGAGGCGGTGCTTTAGATGCCAACGGTTTGGGCATGCATCACACTCATGCCGAGGGGAAGGACACCTGCGCAAAATGCAGCTCAAATGATCACAAAGCTGAAAGTTGCGAAGCCTCACCTCATTGTGTTAACTGTGGTGGAGACCATCCCGCCTACTCACGGTCTTGTCCATCCTGGAAAAGAGAGAAGGAAATCATCACACTAACCGTAAAAGAAAAGATCTCATTTGTCGAAGCGAGAAAACGATTGCCACACCTCTTCCACAAAAGTTATGCCGAGGCGACGCGTAAGGGGGCAGCGTCACAACGGCCTCAGGAGTCCACCGTGTCCGCTCAAAGCGACGCGGTGGTATCTCCTCCCTGCCCCCCAGGTGGAAGCAGCCACGGCTGCTCCACCGAAACTTAAGGCCCCGCAGGCGGCAGCCTCGCAGGGCCTTAAGATCAATCGCACCTCGAGGCCTGAGACACGTCTCTCAGTGCCCGAGTCTCGGACCCCCAGCGCCTCTGAGAAGGCGATGGAGGTCGACCCCAAAACCTCGGTGTCATCGACACCGAAGGACCAGCGCTCCCTCGAGCGCGCCAAGCGGGACAAGATCCCAATAACTTTGCAACCGAAGCGATAACCTAAGAGGTATCGCTCTTTATGGACCCAATTTTTTACAATATGTCACCTACCATCTTTTTAACAATTGATCCACATTATTAGTACATTTGCTTCCTTTTAATCTCATCATGGCTTTTATTGTCCATTGGAACATCAGAGGTCTACTTCAAAACTTAGGTGACATAAAGGACATTTTTAACAAGTTTTCTCCGATAGCATTTTGCCTCCAGGAAACAAACCTGGGCGCAAAGCACACTCATGTACTAAAAGGCTACACAGTTGTCCGTAAGGACCGGCAACATTGTAGCCGTTTATCGGGAGGAGTTGCAATAGTAGTAAAAGGCGGCATTCCCACCCGAGCAATCACACTAAACACCCCTCTCGAGGCTGTAGCAGTCAGCATTATAGCACACAAAACAATATCCATCTGCTCCATCTACATTCCTCCCCATGAACAATTGACACTACGAGAACTCGAGGACTTGACAGCGCAACTTCCAGAACCCTTTGTTCTCGTAGGTGATTTTAATGCTCATTGCACACTATGGGGCAGCGACAAAACAGACCAAAGAGGGCAACTCATTGAAGATTTTATTTTATCGAATGACATCTGTCTTTTAAACTCTGGCACACCAACTTACTTTTCACCAAGTTCACGCAAGTTTAGCTGCCTCGATCTTGCATTTTGCTCACCATCTGTTTTTAATGATTTTAAATGGGAAGTCCTGGACTCTTCGTACGGCAGTGATCATTTACCTGCAACCATCAAATTGCCATCGTCACTACCCACCATCCCCTCTAAACCACGCCGCTGGCTAATCCATCTTGCGAACTGGGCACTATTTTTAGAAAACGCGAAACTAGAGGACATCATCTCGCCAGATATGACGATCGATGACATTAATGACAAAATCACGGAAATTATAATTGCAGCCGCAGAAATGTCAATACCACGATCGTCAACTCATGTCCGAAAAACGAGAAATGTCTGGTGGATAAAAGAATGCACTGAAGCAAAGAAACTGCAAAATAAAGCTTGGGGCGTCCTGAGGAGGTACCCCACATATAGCAACCTCGTAAACTTCAAGCAGGCCAAAGCGAAAGCGCGCTATATCCGTAGGCAGGCCGAAAAAAACATCATGGCGCGATTATATAACTTCTATAAATAGCACTGTCTCGTCTAAACGATTGTGGGACCAGTTGAGGAAATTCAGAGGAGACTACTCAGCCTACACTATACCCATTCTTACAAGCCCAGACATCCAGACAACAACACAAGAACAAGCCGACATATTAGGGGGAACACTTCTACAACATTTCCAGTTCAGCCAACTACACTGATACTTTCCTCAAACACAAAGAAACCGCAGAGAAGCAGAAACTACCGTTCACAGGTGCTTCACACGAAGCTTACAACCAACCCCTAACATTACAGGAACTAAACATTGTACTCTCACAAGGTAAAAAAACGGCAGTAGGCCCTGACAACATACACTACTCTATGCTGGCACATCTGTCCGAATCATCGACAAATGTTTTACTTACATTTTTCAACATGGTATGGCAATCTGGGTCTATGCCAGAACAATGGAAAACTGCCATAGTAGTCCCATTTCTGAAAGCTGGTAAACCCCCAACATCCCCGAGCAGCTACAGACCGATCGCTCTTACCAGTTGCCTGGCGAAAACTTACGAAAGTGTTATCAATTGCAGACTGTCTTTTATCCTCTATTCAAGAAACTTGATTGATAATCATCAATGCGGATACAGAAAAGGTTGTTCAACGACTGACCATCTTGTTCGTCTGGAGCATGAAATACGAGAAGCATTTCGCTACAAGCAGTACTGTCTCGCGGTTTTTTTTCGATCTAGAGAAGGCCTACGATACCACGTGGCGACACGGAATTCTGCAAGACCTCGCTAATCTAGGCATTCGAGGCAAAATGCTAAAATGTTTGTCCGATTTCATGACTAACAGAACATTTCAGGTGCGGTTGGGCACTGTGCTTTCACGCACGTTTGTCCAGGAAAATGGCGTGCCCCCAAGGCTGTATCCTTAGCACTACTCTGTTCATAGTAAAAATGAATTCAATCAATAAGATCCATACCACCCACAATAATGCACTCTTTGTATGTTGACGATCTGCAAATCTCTTGTCGTGCCTCTAACCTATCAACCTGTGAGAGGCAACTTCAAGTTACCATAAACAAACTAACACATTGGGCCGACAGAAATGGTTTCCGATTTTTCCGCACAAAAGACTGTTGCTGTGGTGTTTACATTAAAAAGAGGATTATTCCCAGACCCAGTTCTTACATTAAACAATATGGCGATGATGATAAAAACATGAACAAAAATTTCTAGGTGTGACATTCGACAGTAAACTGAACTTTCTTGCTCATATTAATGCACTTAAAATCAAGGCAAATAAAGCGCTTAACATACTTAAGGTTTTATCCCATAAGCATTGGGGCTCTGATAGATTATGCCTACTGAAGGTTTATCGTTCTGTTGTCCGCAGTATTTTAGATTATGGGTGTCCTGTTTACGTCTCGGCCAGAGAATCCTACATTCGGCGTCTGGACCCCATACACAATCTCGGTCTCCGTTTGTCCAGTGGCGCGTATCGAACATCCCCGGTACAGAGTTTATACGTAGATTGCAATGAACCTCCGCTATGCCAGCGTCGCGTACTTTTTAACCCTCTCTTATGTTTTAAGGATCAGGTCACATTCTCAACATATATGCCACGACATCACCACGCAATGCCACTCACGCTTACACTACTTTAACAGGCCACACTTCATCAAACCACTGATTTTACGCTTTGAAGAGCATTGCCGTACATACGATATTTGTGATGACGCACTCAATGTCGCCATGAAACCGCCGAGATTGCCCCCCATGGACTGATCTGACGCAGCTGTGTGACTTTTCACTGACCAACCTTAAGAAACACAACACACCACAAGAACACATAATTCAGGAATTCCGTGCACTTCAGGACAAATACAAAGGTTATACCGAAATATACACAGACGGCTCGAAAACAAAACACCATGTAGGCATTGGGATTGTGACAGAGGAAAGCGCTGTCAGTGTTAGAATACCTGAGTTCATGTCCATTTTCAGCGCTGAACTGTATGCCTTATGGGAAGCAGTACGAAAAATCGTCACCGGCAAATACAAACAAGCGATCATATACACCGATTCACTAAGTTCACTAAAAGCGCTACATCTAAAATCTGAGTGCGAACCGTTACTCGGTGACATATTGAACATGATCGTTTTAAACAGCGAGGTAGTGACCATTCGTTTCTGCTGGGTACCAAGCCACATAGGCATTCCAGGCAATGAAAAAGGCGGACGAATATGCGTCCCTAGCAGCTCAGACATCTGTTAAGCAAGTAAATATTCCCATTAAAGACAGCCTCCGCACTATTCGCATAGCATTATCATTAAAATGGCAGCAACAGTGGGACTCCTGCACGAGTAATAAACTGCATCTGGTCAAACCCATAGTGGGAGAATGGAAGTCGTGCCGTCATAAGGAACGCTTCATTGAGGTTATCCTTTGCCGACTCCGCATTGGGCACACTCACCTCACCCACAACTTTTTGCTGAAAAAGGAAGACATGCCACAATGTGAAAAATGCATACAACCATTAACAGTTATGCATATCCTCATCACATGCCCACACACTGAAACAGAGAGGCGAAAACATTTTGGAGTTTTTTTACAAGCGTCGAATACCTATGCACCCGAGGCTAATTATAGGAGAGGATCCACTTGTGCCCCTGTGTAATGTTATAAATTTTTTGAAAGAAAGCGGCTTTTTAGATAAACTTTAGAGTTACTGGTTATTATATAACACCTTGTGTTTGGCCCCGCAGGGGCGTCTGCGCAAGCAGGCGTTTGGTGTGTGGCGACACCACGGACCCGAGCTAACGGGGGGTTTCTACCCCTTCCCATGCCTCGCCGTGCATGGCTGAGCCGTGTCCGGGGAAAAGGGGATCCTGGGGGTTGAGCTGACGCCGGGTGATTGGACCTTTAAGGCCCCCCGGCCGACGCAACACACCCCTTTGGCCTCGGCTTCACGTAGACGGCACCCCTGGGCTGACCCACCCAGGGGGAAATCGGCAGTCGCCTTTTCCTGTTCCCTTCTCTCTCCTATCTCTTTCGTATATCTTTATACCTGTCCTGTCGTCTATTATCTTCCGATCACTTCACTTCTTCCTGGCGGCGAGGGTTAACCCTGGGGAAATGATCTCTCTTGGTCAGGACCATAGGGTTATAGTAGCAATGTATGGCTAACGTCTGTATACGTTCCCGCGTTGGACTCCATGGTGGGTGGCCAGCATAGCTGCCGAAGAATCAAGCTTTTCTATGGAAAAAACGAACCCCCCTATTCCGCAGTGATCGGTCCCTGAAAAGGGGCCGCACCGAAGCAACTGAGCAATTTTTGACCAAAGAGAGTGAATACACAAAATTTTTTGTCGTAACGTCCCTGAGCGAGACTAAGATTCTTGACATGTCACCATTCCCGATCGCAAAAGCAATCCAAGGATGCATCGGAAGCAACTACAGTGCCAAAAAAATGAATTCAGGAGACCTCCTAATAGAAGTAGAAAACAAGGAACAAAGTCGCAAAATCAGACAACTAGGGAAAATCGGACAACATGAAGTATCTGTAACAGCTCACAGATCCCTCAATAACTCACGAGGAGTAATATCCGACAATGAACTGCTCAAGTGCACCGACGCTGAAATTGAGGAAGCTCTAGCGGATCAAGGCGTACTTGCCGCACGAGCAATCATCATCCGTAGAGAAAACAAGGAAATCCGG
>JALIZH010024903.1:0-44700 GCA_030522465.1 Rhipicephalus appendiculatus | reverse complement strand
TGCTATTGTCCGTTTTTCTCGCACGGTCCAGAACACGGTCTCTCCTTTTTATTTTCCAGCATTGGTGAGTTAAGTGTTTGCCGTCGAATAAACACGCTCCTGGGTCTCTTTCTCTTCGGCACGGCTGAGAAGGGCAGCCCAGGAGCCAATAGCCAGACCACTAAAAGGCAAGAAGGGTCTTATAGCCTCGTTGTGATGTTTGTGTTAAGGTTCGTCACGCCGCAGAGCGTGTGACGCGTTGAAGATGGAGGAGACGGTGACCGATTTTAACAAACCACCCGACAAATGTATTGCACAGCACACACACGAAATACATAAAGGGAACACGTACAACGCTAGTCTATCCTCCCACGTGGCGGTGCTGGTGTCCAGGAGGTTGTGGGGCTGGCAGAGTCCCGGCGGTGACGCTGTCGTCGTCGGGTAGATGTCCGGCGTGGAAGTGACGCAGCAGCAGCAGCAGGGGTTATGGAGCGAGGAAGCGACCCACCGCTCGGTAGACGGTAGTCGCCATCGTCGGTAGCCAGGTCAGTTTTTGTCAGCGCCAGGCCAAGACCTAGCGACACTCCCTGTCTCGATGGTGGAACACAGCCCGGTGGAATGAACCACGCGCGTAGATGCGGGTTCCCCGACAGCAGCAGGCCGCGCACCAGGTCTTGCGAGGCGATGAACGTGAGACGCTGGCTGTCCCGGAGACAGGCGCCCTGTGTACGAGAACCTCGCGCGTAGATGCGGGTTCGGTCGCCCTCCGGCCCGTTCTGCCGGTATTCCAAAAAACTGTCTCGCCTGCACGAGCTCTTTTTCTTCTCCTCTCAAGCACGAGCTCTCTCCCCTTCCTTCGCCTCCCAGCAATCGGTCGCTCCGTCGTCTGCTCTCGCTGGCTCACCGTGACGTGGTTCTTCACACTCGTATTGGCCGGGTCTAATCGCGCAGGGGTCAATTTATCCTCTGTCTGTGAACACCTTAAAGGGCCCCTTACCAGGTTTGAGCATTACGAGCTGGCAAGTGTAATGCATGCACTGGGCGCTAACGATCACGTCTGCCAAGATATGAACGCTACGCGCCCCGGGAAGAGGTGAAATGTCAGACTAAACGCCGCTTGCCCTTGATCTCACGGGCGTGCGCACCAATATGGAGGAGGTGACGTACAACAAGGAATGGTCCTGCGTACGTCAGAGTAGTACGAAGACACTGCGAGAATTGTGTAATTTGTGAAATGGGTTGCTTGAATAGAAGAATGAAAGTTGATAGAAATATGAAAACATACAAACGGAATCTTTGTGCATTTTTATTGATTTTTTTACTTCGAATCGAGCGCGATGCCAGACTAAGATGCCTCCATTTCGTTTCCGTCCGTGCTCTCGCCGTAGCCGCATCGTGCCGACGCCAGCCCTGACAACGCTTGGCGTGTTTTTGATCCATCGTTCCGTACAGATGTTCCAGCGGTGCGATGCGCTTTGTCGTGGTAAGGATACATCATCCGTGCCAGCCTCTCCAAACGCATAGATGGATCCATCCCACAGAAACAGGCAGTACACTAGAGAGAATGCCGAAGCGATACAACACCACTTGCGTGCACAACCTGGGTTGGGCATGTCATGCGCACACAGTGCAACCTTGCGTGCGCATGACATGTTGATGCGTCTGCGTCGTGTGATCTTCCGGCTCCGAGTTGCTCCCATTCCGAAGAGGGCAGGCAAGAAACCTGGCTTGCGAGTAGCACAGGCGCCAAGCTCACCTACCAGCATCGTGCTTTCGCGGCTGGTAATGAACCAATTAAAAAGTTCTTGCGGTACAAAGCTCTTCATTGGACACGCAACAACTTCCAGTGTCTAACTAAAACTTCTTATGTGACCTGGTGAAGCGCCCTATAAAAAGTAAATTACAAATGATTCAAAAGCCAAGTGCACATCTAATTTTTTTTACCTGCACACTACATTCCCCTGACGGCACTCCATGCCAGGTTTCGCATTCGTTCTCCATCTTCCTGCTGCTGCACAGAGGGATCTCCTGTTTTCTGCCCCCGACCACATCCAGGTCTTCAAGGAGGTGCTTCAATTCCTTGGGAACACTGGACTGGAAAACCGGCCGTAAAAGCCGCCCGCCACGTCCTCGGCCACGGACACCACTCTCCTCTTTTCTCCTCTCCTCTTGCCTCCTTTATTTTTCTCTCCCCATCGCACTGTAACGCTGGGACGTGCTCCCATTTAGAGTTGCAGAAATAGCGCCTTTTCCTCTCCTCCTCCCCCTGCTCCTACCGCTCGCGCCATGTCAATGCGGTGGGTTAAAATGGCCGGCGCTTCCCATTTCACTAGGGCTAGCGGTTGCTTACCGGAAGTTTGTTGAACTAGAAAACTAGGTTGTGGCACCCCATAGAGTTCTGAAACGTCATTTTTGCCCGCTAACATGAATTACGGTCTCAAACCGCACTTGAAAGCAAAGTTTGAGTTTAAATAGTGCTGATATGGGCGCCGTTTTTGAAAATAGGCATTTATATGCACTTGTAGACATTTAGGCACAAACCCCAAAAATAGGCATTTATATGCAGTATAAAAACAATATAAAAGTCCTCCTTAACCCCTATTTCGTGCTCATATATCAAAGTGGCACGATAGGAACGCAAGGAACAAAATAGGCATTTGCCTAAAATCCGGTCTCTAGTTATCACCTGCCACTTATGTTCGTTATACAGTAACGTCCCGCAATACCAATTTTGGTGTATATCAAGCTAGCGAAACGGCCGCGAGCGCGCCATGAGCGTGGCATTCAAGTGATGTTGCACATGACATGTCATGATTTCCATATTACCACTTGTCATGTATGCTCATTATACAGTCACGTCACGCAAGCGTGAAACGGCCGCGAGCATGTCATGAGCGTCATGTCATGAGCATTTATGTTCGTCATACAGTCACGTATATCAAGCTAGCGAAACGGCCGCGAGCGGGTCATGAGCGTGGCATTCAAGTGATGTTGCACATGACATGTCATGATTTCCGTATGACCACTTGGCATTTAGGTTCGTCATGCAGTCACGTCACGCACTACCAAATTTGGAGTACATCAAGCTAGCGAAACGGCCGCGAGAGTGTCATGAGCGTGCCATGCAAGTCATGTTGCACATGACATATCATGATTTCCATATTACCACTTGGCATTTATGTTCGTCATACACTCTAAGAAAAAAGGGGAGTCAAAAGCGGATCAAAAGACCGTGATTCCCTTCGGGTCGTCACTTGACTCCTTTTGGAAGGTAAATGCAGAGAAAGAGAGTAAGTATATTTAAGGGAGTCAGAACACTCTCGCGAAGCGCCTTTCGATTGGCTCCTGGGATCAAGGTGCGGCCATACATATCGCGTGTTTGCCGTTCGGCTGGTTCGGCGTCATTGTGGCGTGCCCGCGAGCCCCGACGCGAAACTGTCGCCGCCGGCGCAGCGCCTCCGCCACCTCCGCTGCCTGTTCTCTTCCTCTCCTCCGTCTTTTGGAATGCGCTGCGTTGGTTGTGCTGGTGGCTGGTCGCGTGTCTTGTAGTTTTCAGTTCGAGCGAAAGTGCGTATCTTCGGTGGCTGCACGCCAGGCTCCGTGCTCGAAGTGACGCTTGGAGTGAGGAATATTTTTGGAGCAGCCGACACAGACAACGTGCGCCTGTTACCGGTGAGTGTACTGCTTTCGTATGTACGAATTACACAGCTTTAGCTGGGCGTCTGCAGCAGCTATGCGGAAGTACGCTGGCAGCCATTTCCAACGGTAGCCTGCGTCCGCGGGGCTGTTGCAGATGCCCAATTAAAACTGTTACTTAACGAGCTGAGACCGCTATGCGCGTTGTTGTGCAAGTGACTGCAATCCCGTATCAAGGGCCATTATTTTCTGATCGCACATTCTGTATGCACTGATGAAGATGCTCGATATCATTTTGAGGTGCGCTTTAGTCTACGTCGTAATAACATTTCCATCGATACTCGATTGTGCAGCGGCTTCCGCGCGTGTAAACATGAAAAAAAAAAAATCCTCTGTGTACAGGACACATAGACGCACTGTATATAATGGATTTTGTTGTTGGCGTAAAGACGGTAGTTTTGAGGTGCAGATATAGTATGATGCTTTCAGCGCGTACGCGGTAGTCGCTTAAATGTTTAGGACTCGCCTCGCCGATAACGGGATAAGCTCTAGACTTTCAACGGCGCGCGTTGTTGCGGCCGCCGCCGAGCGCACTTTTCCCTCGTTTCTGTTTGCTCTTTTCCGTTCTTTGCCTACATCTGCGATGACGTTCGGAGTTATAACAAAATGGAGTGAGTATACGTTACTGTGGGAGCTATGTGCGTTAATTCTAGCATACGCCATGTCTGAGCTACTGTATGAAAGTTGTTTTACACGATAACGGCAAAAAACACGGTTCCTAACCATGCCTCTTTGCATTTGTTGTTTTGTTGTGAGCCTTCATTGTGTCTGTGTAAATCACTTATTGTGTATGCATTGCAAACCCTTACTATGATTCCGTTTTCTCACTACGATATCACGTTCTTTTTTTCAGGTACCATTTTTCATGGCTGCTCACGCTGAACAAGAGCGAAAACATAGTAAGTCACAAGTCTGATTCCTCCAGCCTTCACGACGTTTCGATTCTTAATTATAAGGAATAAATGTGGAAACATGATACCGATATCTGCTGTTTACTTTGCACGACATGACACTATGCACATCACAGTCACACATTTTGGTTGGTTATACTCATACAAGCATGTAAACGAGGAATACCTCAACTGCTTCAACTTTGCTGGAAATGGTGTGTTGTTTTGAGTTTTATTAAAATAATGCTAAAATTGAACTATGCTTTTTTATTGCAGTCGCTGGGCACAACGGCAAGTATAAATGGAGTTGCTTAAAATGAATACTTCCCTATTTCCAGCAGTAGTCGCGCAAAAGTAGAGCATGGGTCAATTTAGGAGCTTAAAATAGCCGTAGAGTCGCTTGACGCTTCGGTGGGTGTCAATTGACCAGCGTAGGAGCGTCACCGGCAAGGGTCGTCTGACTCCCTCAGAAGTGGTAGTGTGATCCTTCGTATAAGAGTCCTCCCACTCTTCTTAAGAGGGTCCGGGGACTCTCCTGAGCGCGTCCACTCTGACCCACAAAGAGAGTCACCGTGACTCTCCAAAGAGAGTCGTATACGTGGCAAGTCAGAAGTCTCCGAAAAGAGTCAGGTATACTCTTTTTTTTCTTAGAGTGTACAGTCACGTCAAGCAATGCCATATTTGGTGTATATCAAGCTAGCGAAACGGCCGCGAGCGTGTCATGAGCGTAGCATGCAAGTCATGTTGCACATGACTTGTCATGATTTCCGTATTACCAGTTGGCATTTATGTTCGTCGTATAGTCACGTCAGGCAATACCAAATTTGGTGTATATCAAGCTAACGAAACGGCCGCGAGCGCGCTATGAGCGTGGAATGCAAGTCATGTCGCTCATGAAGTCATGATTTCCATATTACCACTTGTCATTTATGTTCGTCATACAGTCATGTCACTCAATACCGGATTTGGTGTATATCAAGCTAGCGAAACGGCCGCGAGTGCGCTATGAGCGTGGCATGTAAATCATAGTTTTCATGACAAGTTATTCATGATCTGCATGATAGGACCAGCCATTTATGGTCGTCATGCAGTCATGTTATGTCATACAAAATTTGGTATAAGTCCCATTAACGATACGGCCAGGAGAGCACGAAGTCGTAGGCTGCTAGATAGATAGATAGATAGATAGATAGATAGATAGATAGATAGATAGATAGATAGATAGATAGATAGATAGATAGATAGATAGATAGATAGATAGATAGATAGATAGATAGATAGATAGATAGATAGATAGATAGATAGATAGATAGATAGATAGATAGATAGATAGATACGCTCAAAGTCGCCGAAGTTCTCTACGAAATGCTTCGCATTGAAATACACTGCCGCGTTCCATAGTACTCAGCTCAGGATGTTGTGCAATATAAAGGGCCTGATACGGAAGTATGCATTGTGCTAACATATTTGCTTTCTGTGCTTGGCCGCGTGTCTTGCCGTATGCGTTGATTGCAGCTGCAAACAAGCCGACGAAGGCACTTTCCATTAGCGATTCTGTGCTCTTGTCACGCAAGCCTTGTGTTGCTGAGCCGTTATTCTTTGGTTGTGTACAGTGCGAGATCGTCGCATGAAGCGGCTTGTACAATGCGTTGTCGCCGTAAAAGTGGGTCTGCTTTTAAACGTACTGATAGTTCCACATGCACTTGATGTTATGGTTCAATAAGCATGGGTATAATGAACTAACGTGCAAAAGTAGACGGGGAAGCAGACAATGACACAATGCTGCCATCAACGCCGCTCACAACGCCGCTCAGAGCATGCCTCAGGTTGCATCGCCGTCTGCCGTGCCACGTCGCTTTTGCAAATAATTAGCACGATTGTCCATTGGATAATATAATAATCTGGCTTCGCAAGGTGGCTGCTCGTAGCACTTAGTTGTGTACAAGAAGCCCACTGGGAGCCGTGCATTTGTGTGAATCGCGCTGTATATACAAGTAGTAACAGGAAGTACCACACATACAGTGGCGTAGCCAGGGGGCGGCACAACGAGCCTGTGCCCCCATCGAAATTTTTAACGCGATAGCGTTAAAGAGCTCGTTTCGTAGAAATTCCGGCGTCGGCGTCGGTGTCGGCGTCGGCGTCGTTGGTTGTGAGCGAAAAATCGTCATCTTGTCCGTGACCGAAAAAATCGAGGAAGGTTCAAATAAAAGAAACAATGAAAATTTCCGGGACCCAGTGAGGATCAAACCCAGGCCGTCTGCGTGGCAAGAAGGTGTTTTACCACACAGCCACGCTTCTCCTTGGGATTACATTGAAAATGACTTCCTCTGCTTGGAAATCCAGCGAAAATAACTTTCATGCTTTAGAAACACACGCGTTCTTGTATACAGGCGTCACAATACAACATGTAATGACGCAGTAATATTGCGTAGCACAAGCGTACATTGCCATCGGGCGTCACAAGATGGGAATATCATAACGAATTTCTGGTTCAAAGCAGTCCACCCATTACAAAAGGCTCACACGTTACTGCGAGTATTCCGTTAAGACCACGTAGTGGGTGCATAGCAAGTTCGAAAACATTTCCCGCATTTTCTGCACATAATTGCTCGTGGTTTAAAGCATGCTACGCATTACATAGTATGCACTAAGTGATTGAAGTACGCACTAGGGACAGGATATCGCTATCGCGTTCAACTGTTAAAGGCGAAGCTTAAGGGTCCCCAAATTTTTTTGCTATGACATACAGAGCGAAAAATTACCATTTCGAGGAGGTGCCCCCCCCTCTCCCCCCCCCCGAAAAACATTCTGGCTACTCCCATGCACCCAGACAACTGTAAACTTATTTAATAAGAAGTTGTACAGCGTGCATGTAGCGTGTTTTCTTTTTGGAGATGACACATTTTTCATAAATGTTGTATGACAGTCGGAGTCCTGTAATTTTCGGACAGGAACTCTTATGTCGAGGCGTATATTCTTTGCCGGAAGCAAAATTACATTGACGCAACTAATCGTTTATCCACTTTTAATTAATGACATGAGGGAAGTGGTTGATGTTAGAATGATATAGTGCGTGTCAGGCTATGGCATGCCAACCTTTTTTTTTTCTTTGAAACACGAAAGTTGCATGTAATCCGAGATGTTCAACTTCGAATTTTATGGCTGATATCGAAGCTAGGAGCGCCCGACGTGCCGGCTACGTGGCGCCTCTGAACTACACGTGACGAGGACGTGATGAAATTTCAAGAAAACTTGGGATAGTTGCGCTCAAGTCAGTAATTAAAAGTAGTTAACGAGTTCTTGATGGTTAGTGTCAGTTCAAGTTACGCTTATTAAGCAAGTGCATGCCCTGCTTGTTTCTGTATTTTCTTTCTGTTCAAACACAAATTCTGGTAACAGTGGAGTAGCACTGTTGCAACAGCTTCTTATCCCAAATGGTTTAGGCTGTGCTGGTGCATTGAAGCACTACTTGATTGTGTTGTACTGTACAGTTTTTGTTTTCCTTGGGCTTTGATACAGAAGGAAGAATTAAAATGGGGCTCTTATTTGCAGGATTCAATACTAAGATGTAGCATTCCATGAAACTGGCAAAAATGCTGCTTTGTAAACTAGTTATCAGAGAATGCGATTTGTGATTTGCCATTTGTGATCTGGCGTGCTTAAAGCACTGATAAATTGAACAAACAAAAGAAAGGGAATAGATCAAGGGCTCATTTTCTTTGTTAGACACAACCTCATGAAGCCAAGGGAGGCATAGGGGAGATCATTCGTAGTTTTTAAATGTAGTGTTGTAAGTATGACATAAATTAAGAGGAATTAATGTGGACAAAAACACATCATCCTGCTGCCAGGGCCTGAACCTACAACAAAGTATTGCATCTGATACTTCACCACTCTTGCTACCACAAAGTCGCTCTCTCATCCACCCAGTGGGCACCTCCGTGTGTGTAATCCCGGCAGGGCCACACTAGCATTCATAGCCATGCTGGCATCGCGTAGCCCCTGATCTCTTTGCGAACTGGCAGCTGACCAATACATGCTACCTGATGGCATTAAGCTTTTCTGGCACGAGGCCCTCGCTATCAAAGAACAAAACGGGGTTGAATCAACGGCTCATTAAATTGAACAAATACTTTTAGTACATAGAACCAGATCTGCATATGAATTGACTTTACCACAGCAAGGCAGTGGCGTAGCCAGGGGGTGGCACACCGGGCACGCCCCCCCCCCCCCCAATTTTTTTTGGCCATGGCATACATAGCGAAAAATGGCCACTTCAAGGAGGTGCCCCCTCCGAAATCAAGGAGGTGCCCTCCCCCCCGAAAAACATTTCTGGCTACGCCCCTGCGGCAAGGGTAGCTTTTTTTAAAGAGAGTAAAATTGGGCATGTTGCTAAAGCATGCCCAAGATTTCATTGCTACAAGAACAGCAGAGGGAACAGAAAAACTGGCACAATGCTCAATCCTTTCTGTCCCTTCTGGCGTTGTGGCTCTTTTACTGATTCTTAAGCTTTTTTTTGAAATTTCCGCATTCATGATGTGATACAATAAATGAGAGGGCTCAATGTCATTCATTTTGCACATTTATCATAGATATATTCATTTATTAGGGGTTGCTGATGAAGCTTTCTTGTGCTCAATTGACCTATATGGCAAGCTGTATATTTCATCCTTTTTTTACACAAGGGCAGGAAAGTTCAACACCTAATGCATTATTACAATTGTTTGCAATGGGCCATTACTCCTCTAATACTTGTTCTTAATGCATACTAGGCCCCATATTCGAGGACAATATTGGTTTAGAAACATATGCTTATGTCAAGCCACCGTTTTTAATATTCCCTACTTCTATACTGTAAGGCCTCTTTTGCGCGCCAAATTATGAAACTTTTTGTGGTATCTGTTATGCATGTTCCCAGCGCAGGCGGTTGTTCAAGGGACTGAAGTGGGGGACAACTTGCTGTAAAAAAAAAGGGAGCATTCTTCCTGCAAGTCTGGACAAGGCCATATTAATGGTACGCATTTGTTTCCATCACTGCAAATAGACAGTCGAGATATTTTCAAATGAGAAACTTATTCCACCCATATTGTGAGCAACTCCAAGACAGGAAACACGTAATAGCAAGGGCACGTCATGTACATGTCCCGCTTCGCCGTGTAGTGCATTTTTGTGGTACAATGTACTGGATGCTTGAGTTAAAAAGATTTTAGAAGAGACACCTTGGATGAAGACTAATGTTCAGAAATGAAGTGTCAACTACCTGCACTGTACCATACCAAGAGGTCTCATTGAGGAAACGTCTACGCACGGCAGAATTAAAGGGGATTTTCAGAGTTTCACGATGAAGTAAAGCCTTGGTAAAAGTTGTAAGGTATGCATGGTTGGGCATTGGAGTGGTGCCGTCTTGGGCATTGTATTTGCCTTAACCAAGTTGCACCAATGAACTGGCAGTGCACTATTGCATCCAATTATTATTCTTTACATTTATGTGTGAAACAGCAGAAAAAATTAATGAAGAGCAAGACTGGTGGAGCACGGACAGAGATTTGACTACCAATTGGAGGTTATTAGTAAAACCCTGCCACATATTCCAGTTTCAAAAAGTAATTTTCACAGAGGAAAGGAAACAAGAGGCACATCAAGTGTGTTATCGTTTAGTAATGATACCCTTGCTGCCATGTCTATAGATAAAATGCTGACTATCTTCCCGCCAGGCTTGCATACAGTGTGCCTCTAGACCTTCACCATACTTCATTTCTGCATTTATTGTGAATCTGTCTTCATGAAGCAAATATTTGCGTGCATGCTCCTTTCACTGTAATGCCCAGTAACTTCCGTATTCATTTTTACATTGTTCTGCTAATGTTTAGTTTCGTGGTTAACTATGTCCTGTCTGCCATTAAAAACTTCACAGCGATATTATATTGTATGCTACATGAGTTATTCAGTGTCCACTTGTGTGATTGGTGGTGCCCTTATATTTGCATCTGATGTTTGGTGTGTCTTTGCCGCTAAGCACCTTGGCCATTTATAAAACACCATCAATCGCCTCCGCTACTATGTTAATGAAAATATCTATAACTTTTTTCAACATGCTGACTAAATCAAACAGCTCTGATTTGGCGTTTTGTGTCTGCTATCTTTTGCTTCTTAGAAACCGTGACATGTATCTTAGAATCTCACTGTGAAACTGTTCAACTCTTTTGTGATTTTTTTACTTTACAGGAGCATTTAGCTGTTGTAGACTGCTTGTCAGTAAGTGTGGGTTTATAGTTATAAAAAAGATTAATATTCTCACAAAGGTATCCCACAGTGTATATGCCATTTTTAAGACATAACATTTCTTATAGCTGTTGTGTTTATTCTGCAGGCTTTATTGTAACCAACTTGCACAACTGCACCAGAACGAAAGTGAAATCATGTCCTAAGCTTGAAAATATAATTTGCTGTCAGCAGTCATTACATTTTTTTTGTAGAGAAGCTTATCAGCAGTAATTATGACATGCAAAATGCACTTACCAGCATATTAGTGTGTACAATACAATTAAAATGAAGCTACTCATAATTCTTGTCAAGTGGTAGGATTTCGTTTAGGGAGCAATAAAGATATGCTGCATAATAGGGAGTATTTACGTGACGTCACCAGCCTGCCCTGAGCCAGCGCGCGCCATTTTGTTGTACTGAGCTGACTGGCGGCTGCACTAGAGACAGCACCCGCCGCGTTCGCTGTACTCTTTCCGCGGGGTCAAAGTGTTGACTTTGCGATCACTGCAAGCTTGCTCAGGACATCGCAGGCGTGTGGTGTTGTCGTCGAGCCTGATGTAATCGCGGCCACAGACTTTCCGACGACATTGTGTGCGCGAATCGCGTGTGTCTGAATTAGAGATCGCTGCGAGATTACTTCGGACCCCGCGGGCGTGCGGCTTCTCACAAGCGCACGCACTTTCTGACTACTCTGCGGGTGTGAACTGCACGCCGAGACGCCAACGCTGGAGACAACACGGTGGCTGGAACAGCGGCAAGGAAACGTTTCACTTAGTCCTACGTCGATTTTCGAGAGTGTCGTTTTGCTGTCGTTGGAATGCTGCAACTGAACGTGCTGCGCTGTGCGAGTCTGTGTCCGCGTGTCAAGGCATTATCCTAGACTCGTTTTCTTTGCGGGTGATTTTGCGTCGACACTGGTACGCGCGTATGTGCGTCTGGGCTTTGCATCGTGATCGCGAAAGCTTATGAAGTGATCTCCGCGTCTTCCGTGAATTTGCAACGACATTCTCGTCCGGTAATCGTGGGAGCGGCTGCGATGCCGTGATTTCAGCACGTGTGCCCGGGTGTGTACGCGTGTGTGGTGTTTGTTGTGTTGCGCGTGTGTGTTAGTCCGTGCGTTGCCGTCTTCAGGCTTATTTACATACGGACTGTTCAGTGACAATGAGTGCTAAACCACGAACGGACAAGTAGGACTACGCAACTACACTGCATGGGGACGACGTTCAACGCTACGAAGCCAAAGTAGCCAGGTGCGGTGGCGATCCTTTTCAGTTGAGTTCGGGCGACTGTGTTGTGGGATCAAATGAGTGGCCTGACGTCGACTTCTCTGACATCTACGAATTCTTAGTGACGAGGTCGAGCTTCGTCACGAGGAAACAGATAAAAAAACAAGAAGGCTCTGGAAGCATACAATTTTGTCGTGAGCGGTTGGGTGATGGAACCATTGATAAAACACAAAGGAAACGATGAAATGATAATTCTTGGTGAAGTAAACCACTCCCAAGCTTTGTCGGTGCCGCCTCCGACAGCTTGGTTACTGATGAGCCGTGATGGCAGTGTTGTCTGTGCCCATTGTATGTGCATGGCTGGGCTGGTTGAAGCCTGTTCGCACGTAGCGGCACTGCTTTTTTACATGGAGATGGGGCTTGGAATCGAGAAGTCCAAGTCATGCACCGACGGCAGCAACAAGTGGTTACCACCACATAAGCGCACAGTTAAAGCGGCTCCAATTTCTGCAATAGACTTCTCATCAGCTGACATGAGACGCCGACAGCTAATGTTGGGAGCACCTGCTTTAGTCAAGCAGAAGCCAAGAAAAAAGGCGCCAGCACCAACACCGGGAGAGCTGACCGCACTTCTCGATGAGATAATTGCCAGTGGAGTTCGCCTTTCAGTAGCTGCCACCGATCCAAAGTACAGCGACTTGTATGTTTCTGAGGTGACACAGTGTAGTGCATCGTATCTCCTTGACTTGTACAGCCCTAGTGCCTCAGTAATGGACGTTAAAAGTCTTGAAGAGATATGTTCTGCTTTCAAGATGGAAATATCCGAGGCTGCAATAGCATCGATTGAGCACCGTACCCGAAAACAGTCTCAATCACAGAGATGGTTCCTCTACAGAGCTGGACGAATTACTGCGTCAACATTAAAGTCAGTGTGCACTGCACGTATTGAAACCCCACCAATAAGCTTGGTGAAGAAAATATGCTACCCGAGCAACAAACTGAATGTAGCAGCTGTAAAGTATGGTAAGGAAAACGAGGCTACAGCTTTGACGCATTACAAGGCTCTTTCAGCAGATGTGCATACCAATGCAAGATACAGTGAAATTGGTTTAGTTATTTCAAAGGGACATCCGTATTTTGCAGCAAAACCGGTTCTCGTCGTTGAGTGCGACTGTTGTGGAAAAGGCACAGTAGAAGTTAAATGTCCTTACAGCGTGAAAGATAGTTCCCTGCATGAACTTCCAATGCAAAAAAGAAGTCGTGTGACTGAGGAAAGTGGCAGCCTTGTTCTCAAGACAAGTGACACTTATTACTACCAAGTACAAGGCCAAATGTTTGCATGCAACGTTTCTTATTGTGACTTTGTGCTTTGGAAACGTGGTGAAATTAATGTTGAAAGAATTGTCAGAGACGATGCTTTTCTAGCAAACGCCCTTGAAAAAGCAAAGACCTTTTTTTTACAAAGTTGTTCTCCTCGATCTTGTAGGACGGTGGTTCACTCGGCAGAATGAACTTGTAAAATCAAATGATGATGTTGGAAATGCTGATTCAGAATAGCTACCTAAACCTATTCTGTGTGCGCACATTGTCCTTACACATCCCAACATCTTATGGACTAGGTGGCACCTGGAAGGTATCTCTGTTCAGAGTTTCTTGTTTGTTTTAACTGTTCGATATTGTGCCTTTTTTTTCTATGGTGTTATGATGCAATATGTACTTGGACACAAGTGTGTATTTCTTGCCAACTCTGTAATATCTCATTTTTTGCGTTCGAGAATAGGAGGCAACATACAGCCGTAGATTTACTGCAGTTGACAGCAGCCGTGGTGAAGGATACTTGAGTATTGCTTGAGATTGGGCTAGCTCATGAAGTTACATGATTCCTACACTAGTGGATGAATCAAACGATATAAGCACGATCTGTCATTCTTCGTGTTGTGCTTCACTGCTTCAGCTTTGCTTGATGTTTCTGTACTTCTCGTTGCGACTTTTCAGTACAGGAGTCGTGAGACATAATAGCAGCTTAGTGTTCAGTTTTCTACTTATACTGCAATTGCTACCTTTATGGCGATACAGTGCAGCAGTGCTAAGTGTTTATATACTCTCCTTTAAAAAAAAGAATGAAAAAGTATCATGTTAAAGTACCACTACAATAGAGCCATAAACAGCCCGCAGAAGTCCAGGGTGATGTCATTTATTACAATAAACTGATGATTTGTACATCTCTTGAGTCAACCAAGCTCGTTAATATTACAAAGTATAACCAAGAATAAAACAGGCACATATGTGTTGCATAGGACATTTATAATAGTTTAGTCAGTGGTCTGACATTCACAGCAATTTGGACAAAATTATGACAGCAACATTTCATCCTTGGCATGGGCTTCAGATCTGCATACATTACGTAAATTCAGCTCGGCGTGAGCTACAATAATTGTCGCACAGTGCATGGTAACACTGACACACACTGCTTGGCTAAAGATCCATGCAAAAACACGTGACTGATTGCGCACACATTAAAAACCTCTAAAATATAAAAAGTCTTACTGAAATGCTGAATCGCCCTATAAAAAACAAAGCTTTATGAATTCTGTGAAGAATCAACTGCTGCCAAACTAGTAGAAGGCAGTGCAGACACACAACTTCTAGCTTCTCAAGGGAAAGTTGTATTATATTTTTTTTTAATTTTAGGTCACATTAAACGTGTGTTGCGCACTTCGTACTCTAATTGAGTACTGTACCACTGTGTGCAAGAATAAGACTCCCCTTGTACCATTTTTCGAACTATATTTGCCTCAGCCAGCAGATACGTCATTTATGTTTTAGCATGTACTTCAGATAAATGACTATGCTCTGAACAAGACCCAACTGGGGCTTTTCCATCAAGTTGAGCCCAATAACTGCTTGAAAAATGCTGCATGGAGTGCTGCTTTTCATATAATACACAAATCAGCAAAAATAAATCTGGAATTTTCAAGCATATCATTGTTTCTGCATGAAGAACTACTTCATTCAAGATGCTTCATTGAACGTGACTTCTCATGCTATATCCCCTGTACCTGCTTCAGCCACCTTAGTTAATTTCATGTCTTAATTTCAACTTAGTTTTCCTGTCACCAGTTTTTCCTGTAAAATTTAATATACAGCGCACAATCAAGAATGCATCATCAAACACATTATTCCACTAATTAGTCCATAGGGACGACTGAATTGCACAAATTGGTAAGTGCGCGACATACCACAGCAATTTTGTCAATGGGACATTCACCACTTCTGGATGACCTTAGCACTTCTACAGGAAGGAAACTTTTCAATAATTGGTACTTGTTCCTCACCAGCCCAATCACTCTTTCAACATGTATGCGGACATTCGCTATCTCCCTGGTGTACTCAACTTGACTCGGGCTCAGCTGCCGCTTTCCCCTAGTGAATGCCGGAATGTGCAGTCTGGCAGAGCACAAGCCAACACTCTGCTACAAGAAGCCCCTATCGGCGAGAACAACATCATCATATTCCAATTTCAATAGAACATCACAATCTTCTGTTATAAACTTATCACTGAACCTACCTCCATAACTCTTGGATATGAAAGTAATGCTGCCTTGTGGAGAGATAGCAATCAAAAATTTCACAGTGTTGTGGTGTTTGTAGGGAGACCAAGTACTGGCACGCGAGTCAAGGGCACTTGGTCGGTCGATAAATACTTCAAAACAGTCAAAAATTACGCGGACCTTCCTTCCAAAGTTACGTACAAATGCCAGTGGCATGGTTTTCATGACATCTTCTTTTTTCAGGCCATCGAATTAGGGGGTACAACCTGTCAAAACAAGCATCCAGCCACCTTTCACATATTCGGGATGCTGTTGCTTGTGATATGTTGAACCTGTAGGCAAGATCCTGCATAGGCAAACCAAGTCGCAACCTCATCAAGAACAGCATCATTTCCTCAAACTTCGAGAGGACATTGTTTATACTGTGCGATACGTGATGCTCTATCATGTGAAAAACAGCCATGAGCACTGCGAATGATGGGAGCCGCGCGTAAAAGCACACTTTGTCGTTGTCTTCTCCCAGTGCCTCTTCTGTAAACCGGCTTCTGTTTACAGTCACCCAAAGGTCATAAACTGCTTTGTTTTGGGAAACAAGGTCCTCCTCCATGGCAGCAATATCTGCAGCAGTCAAGCCGGTTTGGCAAGCTCCATCTGCATAAAACAAGCGAGAGCTCAGACATCTCGTTCATAGATGTTTGTTGCACTGTATTAAGATCTACTGCTTTCTTCGCTTGACTAGTGTTGTACGTATTAACAAGAAAAAAAGTTATATCGCATACGGTTTTGTTTTACAATAATAATGCCACGTGGAAATTATCAAACACACACACACACACACACACACACCGTATGTGATGATGCTCTTATCATAAAGTGCAGAAGAATTATTTACCTTCAGCTGCAGTGACAGCTGCTTCTCTTTGCCCATCAGCTGGTGGCTCTCCATCTGGCTCCGCAGATTCTGCAGCATAAGTTGCACATTATATGATCATTAGTACGAAAAAATAGATAATTTGCTTGACCATAAGTTGATATTCATAATTTCATTTTTTTAGCTTCGACAACGTTGAGGCTTTATTTTTAAATAAGGTTTCTGTACCTTGAAGTTCTGATTCCTCCGCTGGCGACATACTCGGTGCGATAGTTGTCGCCACAGCAGATCGACGCCGCTTCAGACGTTCTTAGCGGTGCAGCTGAGGTTCGGAGCCACGATCGCCGTACCCTAATGTTGGCTCGGTGCCCAGTCCGGACTACACGTATCGAAAAGTTGTGATGGCTGCCCTGCGATAAGATATTTGTTCTTGTGAGTTAGGGATTACACGACAAATTTTGGGGGGGTGCTTTGCCGATATAACGGTCCTTATGCACTGGCTCCGACAGCGCTATTCATGATCACAAACGAACTCACTGCATTATAATTTCGCTTGACCACAGCCGTGCACTACGAACTATTACACGTACTCAAAAAGCTGGCAAGCCAAGAATCTTGACGCATCCTCGTCATCGGTGCTGAAATCTGATGAGTCAACATCTCCAGACTCACTGCTGCTGATTACATCCTCAAAATCGACTGTTGATGCGCTGGATTCGCGAGAAATGCGGCGTCTTTTGGGAACGCCTACGCGCGATGACAACGCGGACATGCGCGCACATCAACCCGAAACGCCGAAACTTTTTGCGGCGAGAGAATACTTCCCCGTAGCAAAAAAATAAGCAAAACATCGCAGATCCCTTCGTGCGTTTCCCACTTTCTTACCTAGATGGCGCTAGGCGCCCGTAAACTGCGCGATGGCGTGAGATTTCAAACTTGAAATGCATCGGTCAAATTGAACGAGTTAAGTGCTTCAGAACTTATTGTTGGTACTTCCTGCTCGATGTGTCATGCCAGTAAACACACTGTTGCACCAAAACACAGCGTTCGAGAACAAATTACGGAGGTATCAAACATGCGGCTGGCGCATAACACAACGTGGGTCGTGCGTCTTTTTTTTTTCTTTTTTCGTTCGCGTCTTTTCATGGCGACGCCTACAATCGATACAATACATCCTTACCTGAAATAAAATGCTTCGAGCAGACCTCGTACTTGTCTACGTTGGCGTCGAGGCCTTTCCGGTTCATTCTGGCCAATCATTCTCGTCGGCGCCTTTCGGACAGCACCCGCGTCTGTTCGCATTCATTTAGCCGCACCTTCGGTATCTTAAAGAAGCGCGGGTCCGGTGCATTGCTCTGTAACTTTTCCTCCTTCGTGTGAGACCGATTGTTGCACCCAAAAACGGCGCAGAACACCATGTCACAGCTATTGGCTCCTAGAACACAGGCACCGTAAAGCGCGGCCTTGTCAGCCAGTACAACAAAATGGCAGCGGTCCCAGGATGCATCGCTTGCGTGACGTGGGTGAATACTCCCTATACGAATTTTCTACTGCTATTCGCATCTCACTTGGGTAAAGTGACAAAATTATTTAAAGTGCCTTGAAGTCTTTAAGAAGAGGAAATTTTAAGGGCTTGTTTTTGTTTGTCAGACACAATATTAATGTAACTATCAGACAATAATGCTAAGGAAAGTATAGGGAACGTTATTAGTAGTAAATGTAGTCTTAATGTGAAGAAAGAAAAGTGAACGAAAAGATATCTTGCCGCGGGCAGGGACTGAACCTACAACCTTCGAATAATGCATCTGATGCTCTGCGAACTTAGCTACTGCGGCGGCCAACCCCCGTCCACTTTATGGGATATATATTGTCACGTTACAATGTGACAGAAACCTGCAACTGGCCGTCAGCAGAACGTCAGGCTGGTCCGATCACTGGCAAAGCGAGCTCATCGTCCTTTTTCGCGAGCCTAACTTCATCGTCTTTTTTCTACATCGGCACATACAATTTTGCCAGCAACGATACCGCGTAATATAAGCTATTATGCTCGTGGCAATATGCATTAAACATGGGAACGTCAGTCAGTGACGGTAGTAACCATGACGGTGAGTGTTAAACACTCTTTTTTCTGCCTGTTGACGTCACGTAGCACGTGACTCCAACAAAATGCATTGTAGTTTTTAACTTTTCTTACTAAACATATTGTTACTCAGTAGGCAAAGTTAAATAATAGTCGGGCTAGTTGCCGAACAGAAAAATGAAGAGTGAAGGGCAGAGGCAGCTCAGACTTTTTGGTAGATGAACTGCCAGAGAGCACAAGGATTCAGCTGACGAGATTTAAACAATGACATATGCAAGGAAGCCACTGTATGTGCAAGTAAAAGCACCGAGCAATGCATCCTATTGGTGGACTGTTAAAATTAAAAATGTAACCCATGTTTTTATTGAACATGTGGGCTCTGACTGCTCTCTTGACAGATTGGCAAGAAGACTGCTGCAGTTTCATGGCTGGTTGAAAAATGCAATTGTATCATTTGTGAACCCCCAGGGCGAGAAGTGGCATATTTTAATAAAAATCTTACCGACAATGACTTCTGTCGTCACGGAAATTCTTTGCTGACTTGCTTGCATGTTCATTTCTAGCACCCTTGGGGCATTTGTTTGCCAATTGGGGATACCTTGTATTTGTGAATGAATTTCTGTATTGCTGGAGAATATGTTGCAGCTAAAATGGCGAAGTATGGTTCACACCTTTGGCATTACTTCCATCTAATATTTATGGCAATACATACGCGCCGCGCATATGTGCAGTTTCTTCGCTCATGTCGTGGTAACATGCGTGCTCAAGAACACAGCTATCGCATTTTTCGTCGCTAAAGATTAAAGGCATCAACATGCGCACAGAAACGGCAACGAATCATTAGCGAAGGAAACAATGCGATAGCCTTGTTCTTGAGCATGCGTGGTACCACGAGATGAGCAAGGAAACTACATATATATCACGTGCTTGTGTTGCAATAAATGTTCGATAAACACTCATCGTTGGGCTAGCTGGTGCATTGCATCAAGGAGATATAATTCGCCAAAAAATTAACGAACATAGGAAACGGCGAAGAAGGCAGGAAAACGACTTGACTACGTTTGGTTGTCTGGCTGCTTTCCTGTCTCCTTCACCGTTTCGTGTGTTTGTTCATTTTTTGGCTGGATATATATTTCTTAGTTGCAATCAATATTAGTTGGAAGTAGTGCTCTGTGTGTCATTTTTTTTTCTGTGTCCTTGTCTTCGTGTGCTCACTGCTTTCAAATATCACTATACCAACAAGCTCAGTCCGAGCCTTTACTGCAGTTATACCCACACAGAACTAATAAAAAGAATTTCATTATGACCTGTGCATACTTTGTTATATCTTTCTTGTGGAAGTTTTAGTTATAAGTGCCCTGTCGTTCTTTCGCAGGCTTCATCTTTCGCAAATCGCCTGAGACGAGTGTAAAGAACACCCTGGCACATCTTCTGTCGAGGGAACCAAAGTCACCCGAACAGCCGAAGATGGGTGGTGCAACTAAGAGTGAATAACTGTGGCCTTATAATGTGCAAGTGAATGAACGATCACATTACGCTAATTTAACACCAATTGCATTCACTAGTCAAGGGTTATAATATTGTAATGTTTATGTTTATGCGCAGTTACATTAAGTAAGCTCCTGATAAAGCTTAGGCAATCATGTATTTTTCTGGTATTCATAGCGCACACATTCCACATTAAATTGTGATCTGCTCCTTTACTGAGGGTGCATGCAGGTCCTCTAAACGATTGAAAGCCCTTGAAATTGGAGAGTACATTTTCAGGGCCCTTGACAAACCTGGAATTGGTTTTTTTCCTTGCAAACCTTTGGAATTTCTTGGCATATGGTGTCTAATATTGACTATACTACTTGCTTTCTATGGTTGGTAAACATTCGTCCAGCAAACTGAGGGAACATGTCGTGCTCAGTGATGTCTTTGCTGCTGTGTTTAGCCTGCTTGCATCATTGGTTGACCTATTGTTGATTTCGATTCCGCACCTGCTGGCCCACCTTCTCCCCCCTTTCTCTCGACTTGGCTCCTTAGGACTCGACTTCACTTTCAGCGCCTGTGCTGATTTCTCCCATTCTATGGCTAGGTTTCGGTCGTGTGATAGATTTTTCTAGCTCAACAAACATCCACTGTCCTATGCAGGCAAACTTGAAAAAAAAAGCTTATGCTATGTGCTAGAAAGCAAGTACTTCTGACTAAAGCTGCTGGCATTGCTGCACAGGCTTAGTGAGTGGCTACCATCTAAAGCTTTCTATTGCTCTTTTGTGTATATGAAGACCCTGACTTTATACCTAGAGGATATGTGCTAAGTTGCTTGCTCTACTGGCAGAAGTCCAATTCGCATTTGACTCAATCCTTATCAAACCCCCAAAAAACAGGGAGAAGCTTGATGACTGTAAACATGTATTCAACGAAATTGTGAAAATGGGGGGAAAATTTTGAAGTGGTCATTGCCATTTCGTTGTTTAGCAGGTCAGTACTCCGGAAAAGTAGAAGCGTCGTATGTACATCACTTTCATAAAACAACAGTTTCCTAAAGACTGAAAAAGTGATATGTGGGAATCATAGGTCGGCAAAATAAATGGAGCTCACTCAGACTCACTCAATAAATATATTTTTTGCTTAGGACTCACTCGGACTCCGACTCACGAAATTTATCTCCAACCAAACTCACTCGGACTCAGACTCACCGGTGTTTTCGTCATCCAGACTCACTCGGACTCAGACTCACTAAACTTTTCCTCAAACGGACTCACTCGGACTCAGACTCATGAATATTTTCGTCAACCTGACTCACTCGGACTCAGACTCATGAATATTTTCGTCAACCTGACTCACTCGGACTCATTCATGAATATTTTCGTCA
Organism: Rhipicephalus appendiculatus; assembly: GCA_030522465.1. Taxonomy (NCBI): domain Eukaryota; kingdom Metazoa; phylum Arthropoda; class Arachnida; order Ixodida; family Ixodidae; genus Rhipicephalus; species Rhipicephalus appendiculatus. The sequence goes on along the minus strand of JALIZH010024903.1, from coordinate 23,283 downwards.
ACCTGACTCACTCGGACTCAGACTCACGAAAATTTTCCTCAAGCAGACTCACTCGGACTCAGACTCACCAAAATATATCTCAGTCGGACTCACTCGGACTCAGACTCACGGAAATATTACTCAGCCCGACTCACTCAGACTAAGACACATGAAAATATAACGAAAATATAACTCAGCCGGACTCACTCACCAAAATATTTGTCAGCCGGACTAACTCGGACTCAGACTCACCAAAATTCTCCTGAAGCGGATTCACTCGGACTCACAGACTCGCCTAACTTTTTTCTCAACTAGACGTACTCGGACTAAAAATTAGCAATATTCGATTTGGTCCGGCTCATCGAATAAATGTCGAAGGAGCGCCATAAAATAGCTGATGTAGAATAACACATGTAAATGGTTCACAAGTGCCACTGAACCGAAGATTACGGCATCGAATACCGGCTGCATTTTCGATGGATGCCGAAACGCTTGAGCCATGTGTGCTTATATTTTGGCGCACGTAATGAACCCCAGGTAGCCAATATTTCCGTAGCCGTCGACTATACGGCGCCCCTCATAATGACATCATGGTTCTCGGACGTTAGACGCCAATAATTATTAAGGCGAAAGCCTTTAATGTCTCATGCTCACGTCCGTCCGGTGTCCGTCCGGCGTCCGGTGTACATCCGGATGTCCGTCTGTCCGTCCGTCCGTCCGTCTGACCGTCCGTCCCTCCGGATGTCCGTCTGTCCGTCCGTCCGGCCGGATGTCCGTCACTCCGTCCGTCCGTCCGGATGTCCGTCTGTCCTTCCGTCCGTCCGGATGTCCGTCTGTCCGTCCGTCCACCCGGATGTCCGTCCGTCCGGCCGGATGTCCGTCTGTCCGTCACTTCGTCCGTCCGTCCGTCTGTCCGTCCGGATGTCCGTCTGTCCTTCCGTCCGTCCGGATGTCCGTCCGTCCGTCCGTCCGGATGTCCGTCTGTCCGTCCGTCCGTCCGGATGTCCGTTTGTCCGTCCGGATGTCCGTCCGTCCGTCCGGATGTCCGTCCGTCCGTCCGTCCAGATGTCCGTCTGTCCGTCCGTCCGTCCATCCGGATGTCCGTCTGTCTGTCCATCCGTCCGGATGTCCGTCCGTCCGTCCGGATGTCCGTCCGGTGTCCGCCCGTCCGTCCGTCTTTCCGTCAGTGGAATGGCCACACGCTTTCGCCGAACACACTTTGGAATGTACAAAGTGTCCTTTTATACTAGTGTTTCGAATTATAGAAATGCTAAGTTCGGTTTTAGTCGATGTCATGCTTTCGCAAAGTGACTGCGGATAATAGAGGTTGGTATATTACGTCGCAAAGCCAAGATGTGGTTGTCAGAGACGCCGGAGGGCTCCAGATATTTCGACCACCCAGGGTTATTCAACGTGCATCTTAATCTAAGTACACGGGTTGTGACTGCGTTTGTTTCTAGCAAGATATTTTTCTGAGCCGGCTAAGAACCAGTTGTAACTGTTAGTGACTACTCTATCTCGTGGATAATGGTAAAGAGTCGTATCAGTACCACGCCGGATACGGAAACAAGGCAAAAAGGAACGTGCATAGGCGCGCCGATGAGAGCCGGCCAGTGTGTTCAAAGGTATGGTCGAAGCATTTTGCATGGTCTGGTACAGACCATGCAAAACGAGGTGGCAATTTTCTGCTTTCCAAAAACCCCAATTGCTGACAGTCAAGCCGATTGCAAGAATGTCGTATTGAAAGGTGGGGACGCGGACGCCGCTTCACAGTGATCGTACTAGTCCCTGCAGAAGGGACAGGAATATTCATTTCTAAGAACAAAGTCACTGGACAAGGCGCTGAACTGACAACTGGACGGTTTACTACAAACCAGACGAAATAAGTTCACATAGCTAACCCTGCGCTATTAGCAATTTTATTTTCTTTTTATTTTCACTGCATTGCTATTATATCTTTCTTTAACAACTTATTATTTGTATTTTTTTTACTTCGATGTAACTGCTAAATCTTACGCATTCTCTAATGCACAGCTCCCCCTCTGTAATTCCTTCGGGCCTTCAGGGTACTATTAAATAAATAAATGATTGAGGCGCCTATTTTCAGCGGGTAAATGGGGCAGCGGAGGTCGCCATAACGTACTGTTTTTCTTTGCAGAATAACAGACTGATGGGCATTTGGTGTGGATTCATAATGACATTTAGTGATTCATAAAGCATATGAGAAATGCGCTAATTTGTCTCCCATGAGGGGACACTGCTCAGCGACTTATGATCGAAAGCCAGTGCTACAAAGAATACAAAATGAGTGAGATGAAGGCAGGACATGCGCTTTTTTTTTCTTTCCTGCTTCAAAGGTTAAATTCTAGAAAGATGCAGGGAGGGGGGTATGGAATGGAGAGCAGTGCTCGAGTCTGATATATTTATGAGACCGCTCTTTATCTCCATATCAGCGCATACTCCCCCCCTCCATCTTCCCATTCAAGTTCTGAAAGAAAATTTTGAAGGCTAGATAACATGTAGGATAGATTTGTGTATACACACGCGCATCATTTACGAAATATCAACAGATAATATAGTGTAGGACGTATATAAAATCGATTTTAAAGTTCAAATCGCCCTACTGCAGCGAAACGTGCCTTCGTTTATTGTGTAAACAACCAACCACCCGCTGCGTCACGAGTTTAAATAGAAAACTCCAACCAAAATCACCAATCGTCGCCACAGCAGCGGATAGAAGAAAGGAATACAATTCGTGACCTCTGCATGAACGGCTACACAAAGGCGTTTATTCGCAGAGCCCTCCGTAAGAGAAAAGACGGGGGGAAACGTGACACCAACGGCGCCGCAACGACGCCGCCTGTCGATCCCCTACATTGCGGGCGCCAGTGAAGCAATAGCCCGTATACAAGAAAGGCAGGGGTCGACGTTTCCCACAAGCCATCCACCACCATCGGCTGTTTCATCCCTCGGCCCAAAGACAGCCCATCTGCGGAAAAAGCGCTGGGCGTCGTATACCGGATCACCTGCGCCGACTGCCCCGCTTCCTACATTGAGGAAACCAAGAACTTCCATGAAAGAATGCGGCAGCACAAGAATGACCTCCGTCACTTGAACAGCGGACGGAGCAAAGTGACAGAGCACTGCTAGCGGTTTGACCACCATACCAGTCCCGACGGCGTGGCGATTTTGGAAAGAGAAAGGAACCTTCGCCGGCGGCCCCTCCTCGATTCCTGGTACAGTGAGCAGGCAGCGGGAAACATCAACCACACCACGGGGCCACTGCCCTCTCTACTGCCAGGGCTTGCGACTACTCACGGCAAACAATCCCGCCTGGCAAGAAGGCGTTGCACATCTCGGGCCTTCTCACCCCCTGAACAAGAAGCCGATCATGCTTCGAAACGTCGCGGTTTCTTAAAATAAATTTTGGCTGGAGTTTTCTCTTTTTCTCCAGTTTTCTGTCATCCCAACCTGACAGATTTCTGCCGAATGTTCACTTTTGAAAGAATAGGGATATTTGTGTTGCAGGCCCCAAGCCTTGAGTGTCGAGCTCGTTGCTTCGTTTTGTACTTTCCTTGCATTCCTTGGGAGGTATTAGGAGCTCGAAAGCAAGATACGAGAAACGAGCCTGGGAAACGCCCGTGCCATGAAGCTTTTTGCCGTGTGGCTTGGACGAACACAATGACGGCTGACCGACCTCCGAAAGTGCTTTGGCGCGTCAAAGCTGACTTTGAATGGAAAGGCGTTTGAATAGGAAAGAAAAGAAAAAAATGCGAAAAAAACGGGTTTTGCTTGAGTCGGAAAAGGACTGAACTGCAGGCGTGCTGGGAAAATATAACAACAATATCTCCCAAAGAGAGTCTAGAATTGGAAGAGGTCATTAAAGTTTAAAAGCTTTTTGAATTGCCGAGAGGTAACAGATTTTTTTGACCAAATTACAGCCCGAAGAAATTTGTTTTTGCAAGTGATGAAGCGTCGCGTATGGCATGAATGGTGCATTTCTACCCCCTTCATCCTTGAAATCCGGTCGCTGCAACTTACGAGGTACCACGGGGGCAAGCTTTATCTAGCCACTTTAAATAACGCAGCCGCTGTTTAATTGGTAGTGAATGACATGACGAAAGCCGATGGTCTGTGTCGTCGCTACATTTTTAACAAAGCTTGAAATTCGGTGAGATGGCGCATAGCTACGGAGAAATTTTTGAGCGCGAAACAATGCATTCACAAGACATTCAAAAGCGCCGTCCTGTCTCTATCATACTAGTGAATGTCTTGTTTGGCGCTCAAACATTTCCCAATTGCCACATTTATTCATGGAAAAACCGAAGCGGCATCTAAAGACACAAGCGGTTCAATGCAAGAGAGAGCGAAGGGGCGCTCTATGCTCGCGAATCGTGCTGCTTTGTCGTATTTGAATCCACATGAATGATGAAGCTCGAACATTGCACTCATTCTCCGTTGATTAGGTACACAATTGTAGATCAAAATCAATGCGGATCACGATATCGCTTAATAAAAGTGGCCTGGAGTTGTACATGTGTCAGAACATGCTGCACAGCCCACTTACATGCCCTCGTATATGAGGGCATGGACAGCTTGATAATTTGAAAAAATAATTTCTAGGGCTTTACAAGATGGTACATCTATACGATTACAAGGCACGCCATAAAAGGAGGCTATAAATATTTGTAACCATAGGTCGGCAAAATAAATGGAGCCCACGCAGACTCACTCAATAAACGTTTTTCGCTTAGCACTCACTAGGACCCAAAGACTAACCAAAATTCTTCTGAAGCGAACTCACTCAGACTCATTAATATTTTCTTCAACAGGACTCACTCGGACTCAGACTCACCAAAATTTTGCTGAAGCAGACTCACTCGGACTTAGAGTCATGAAATTTCTCTCCAACCAAACTCACTCGGACTCAGACTCACCGGTGTTTTCGTCATCCAGACTCACTCGGACTCAGACTCACAAAAATTTTCCTCAAGGAGACTCACTCCGACTCAGACTCAGCTAAGTATAACTCAGCCGGACTCACTCGGACTCAGACTCACCAAAGTATAACTCAGCCGGACTCACTCGAACTCAGACTCACCAAAATTTTCCTCAAGCGGACTCACTCGGACTAAGACTCACCTAAGTATAATTCAGCCGGACTCTTTCAGACTCACGCCTCAATCTGAGTCTGAGTGAGTCGACTCATGAGTGAGTTTGCCGACCTATGGTGGGAACTGAACAAAATGATTTATCTTATATGGAATGTGTCCTAGAAGCTGCATTAATGCCGTGAATTTTTGCGCACGTTAGGAGCTAATGTGATCAGGTAGAGCATTGGAAGCATTTCTGAAGGTTGTAGATTTAGTATCTACAAGCTGCCAGTTGGTTTTTCATCCACTTTAATTCCTTTCCATTCGTGTCATACTTACAGCTCTACAGTGAAAACATACAAATAATGTCCCTTATACCTTCCTTGCCTTCATTGTCTCTAGGTTTTTATTGGTTGAATCGAATTTTTGTACTTCGAATGCATAAAGCTGCCCATATTGTTTTGGAAACTTTGTTAGAGCAGAAAATTGGAATTTGGGATGCTGCTTTGTGTCCTCCAAAAATCTTCGGTAGGAATCATTGAAAATTCTTGAATTTGGACTTCAAAACCAGTATGAACCCTGTTCACTCCTGTATATTTTATCCCATAGTGGCGTGCCCCGCCTGCAGCGTTATGCTTTTTTTTATTTCTGGTACGTCTAGTCATCTAAGATTTTATTTTTATTTATTCAAATGGTGCTTTCTATAGTGTTTAAAATATTTTGTCATATTCAATGAGGTTTGCGCATTACAGTGAAAAGTACTCTGCTATGTCAAGCCGCAAATGTTTAAAAATTTGAACAAAAATTGATTGCTAAAAAATAAATATTTTACATAGAAAATTGTGTTTTCTTGTATTTTTCCAAGCTTCACCGAAACTCGGCTAGTGTACATTAAAACATGCGAGTAGAATACAAGTTCATGGTGATGTGAATGTGTTGCTGTTTCGCATGTGCATTGGAGATGTAACCTCGGGTGTAAAGAAATGTGTTAACTCACAGGAGCTTGCACCTTCCATACACTACCTGAATGGATAGAGGGAGGTTTGTACAGTGCTAAATTATATTCTGTGTGAATATCTCTTTGTGGAGGAGACTGGTGTATAGTACTGGCTTCGATGGACTTCGAAGATATAAAACGAAGATTTCAATAAACTTTTTTGCACCTTGCGCTGTGTGAAAACAAGCAGTGTAACAATAAATGATGTTGAAAGGTTTTATTCCTGCTGGCACGAATCTGGAGCTATGCTGCCCAATTGAGATTATTGTTGCTTTCAAAGAATGGGCAAATGTAAATGTGTGCACTTCCGTACTACAGGCCCAAGGTTATTGAGTTAGGCTTGCTGTACACACGTGCTTGCATTCTCCCGAAGCGAGAATAGTATCAGTTAGACTCATAGTTTCAGCTATGTTTCAGTGACCATTCACTGTTGAAAGGGAAAAAACTCTCAACAATACGTCTATTTGGCATTCACCATTTTTAAACGAACACTCAATATTGATTTGCTTGATGGTTTTTCAACTGAAAATCGCGGGCCAATTTTCAATACTGGTCAACAACTGCCTCAAAGGTATTTTCGTTGATACGCAATGTATTCGCAATTGCCAATTCATTTCCTCTCAACGATAAATAAATAGTAATTATATTGATTTGCTTTATGGCCTATCAATTCAAAGTCGCGGGCCAATTTTGAACAGTGGTCGACAACTGCCTCAACAGTACTTCTATTGATCCGCCATGTATTTTTCAATGTCATCTGTTGACATTGCTCAATAACTTCTCTGTGTTTTTTCAATAAGAATTTTTGTAAGGGTAAATACCAATGTTCACGCTGGTATATCGTGCGCTCTGCTTTGTGCCGTGGTGTCCGCTGCCACCGGAATCCTCAGTAAGCGCGCCCTCTCGCGGTAGCCGGGTGCACGAGACACATTACATTTTTTTTGCACGGGAGCGCGGCGATTGGGATGGCCGGAGAGAAACCCAGTGGTGCGGATTCTCGAAGGCCCCGGCCGAGGTGTAGTTCTTCCGCGTTAGTGGTCGTAGGTGCACCATGCCTGTTATTTTTCATGCGTGGGGCGTGCACCTACCCGATAAAGTCCGTTGATGTTTGATATAACGAAGCTTACCTCATTCTGGGCGTCTTAGAAGAATACGCCAGTGTCGCTCTTCGGCGCTTCGGTTTAGATTTCGCCTATGAATATAGGTGACCTTCATTACTTGACACTCATTACTGGAAGCCGCTTTTTCAAAATCTCAAAAGTGCAATGGGTTCCTTGCATGATGGGCTTTCATCTATCCATGTGATTTAACCGTCTAACTTCAATAATTAAAAAGTTAATTATTTAACTTTTTAATTACTATCTCCCATGATGTATTTAGCGATCTCAAAATACCTGCTGCTACAGAAGAAATGACTGCGATGGTATTAAACAAATATCGTATTTCACAGATTTTTGAGAATTTTGGACACAATTCTTGAAAAAACCCAGTTTACACACTTTTACTTTGTACAAGGACAATGCACGATGACGACAGAAATTGTCAAGGATATTGCGACTGTCAGAGCAAAAGAAAGAAAGAAAAAAACGTGCGTAAGCTAACCATCATCGTGACTACCTCTAAAAGAGTTGCTCTTTTTGCTTTCCCGTGTTTCCGTTTGCTGTGTTTTGACCTTACTTTGGACACCTATTGGTTCAGCGATATGCAGCACTGAATATTCTTTTAACAATGAAGCTGTTAAAGCTCTACAAGGCCTGGTGTCGCCACGAAAAGAAAGGGCCTATCTATGATGGCACCTCGCGTTGCATAGAAATCCCCCTGGCACAGCTGCACCTCTTGTGTACAGCTTGGAATGGGCTTACACGACCGCGTAACTACCAGTCACCTGAACAAAATCGCTTAACATAATTTAACGACTAGGCACATGACCAAACTAACGTGATTTCAACTAAGAACTCGTCACATGAAATGTTCCCTACAACACCACGCAATTACTAGCTACGTGATATGTTCCCGCCAGAACAGCGTAACAACTTGTCAAATGGCATGTTCCCTGAAACCACCGAAGAAGTCACGTGACATCTTCTCGAGAAAGCCACGTAGCATCTAGTCGCGTGACATGTTCCCGCCGAATTCGCGTAAAATTATTCGCGTGGTGGGTACATGCCAAAACCGCAAACTTAGAACAACAGCGTGCAAAACTGGTCTAGTTGGTTAATCTTCATTGTTTGAAAACAGCGCAAAAAGACGAGTACACGAGATGAAGGAATGCACAGGACAGGCGCTGGACTAACAACTGTTGGGTATATTGTGCAGAAAGGAATAAATATATGTAGTCCGACTGCGCGCGCATCATCACATTACAGATACTTGTCACTTCTTTCGAGCAGGCTAAATTCGCCATCATGAAGACAGATAGATGGGGTGGAAATGCAAACATCATGTTTGTTCTTAATGTGAAAGGCTTTTATGATTTCATGTGACCTTTGGTCAACATGCCTAAAGATGACATGCGTGCTATGAAACAACGGTTTACAACCACAGGGGCGACAATGAGATGACAAATGGGAAGTAGGCGTGCCTTTTAATGTGTTGGGCTGGCGTAGTCTCTCGTTAAGGCAGGCACCACTCTGTCCAATATATTTTTTTTCCACAAGTTAGCGGGATGTTATAGACTACACCACATGCGCATGGTACAAAACGGGTGCGATGATTGACGGAACACATATTCTTCCGTGACTGGCCATCCTTCTTTCTATCTATTGCGGCACATGGTTTTCCAACTTTACCACTAGCAGAAAAAACAACATTTACATCATATCCCTTCCCAATCTTTTTTGAGACTATGTGAAAGCCCATGGACATATGGGATGACGGCAACATTCTTCGGTTTTTTGGTAGCTTTGGTGCGTTGACCCTGTTGAGAAGCGGACAGCTTTAAAGATTTGAGCAATCTCAGCGAAATGGAGGAAAGGTTGACACAGGAAAGCCAGCATTCTTTAGCCGAGCCAATTGTTCCTTGAAGCTAGCTTCAATTTTATGATGGCAAGACTTTGTCAGAGCCGAGTTTAGCGAGTTGTAGGGAATGCCGTTTTTAACTATCTTTGAATGCCCGGAACAATAGCTCAGGAGCGATTTTTTCGAACATGGCAAAAAGCACCAGCATAGATTCTCCGGCTCAGCATAAACACAAATCTAAAACTCGAATGACACCATTGTTGGGCAATTCTGACGTGAAGCGTAAACCGAGGGCATTTTATTTAAAGATATTCATCACATCATGAAGTGCGGAAGTTGAAGAGTTACTCGGGGGGATAATTAAAAAATCATCGACGTAACGAAATACCTTCTTTACTAATCCCTGCACCTCCTTACCTATAGCATGGTCAACAGCGGACAGAAAAAATGATACTCAGGACAGGTGCTACTTTTGAACCGATGCATATGCCCGATTTCTGAACATATACACGACCTTCTCATATAACAAAAGTAGGTTTTAGATAGAAACTAAGCAGTTCCAAGAAGGCCTCCGCCGACACACCGCACTTGTTCCTAAACGCAAGTTCATCGTTCTGTTCGGTTATGGAATGATTTACAGCTGTCATGAGCTTGTCGTGAGGCATAGAGTAAAAGAGGTCCTCTACGTCAAAACTTGCCACGGAACAGGAGGCTTCCCCCCAATTTTTTTTTTTTGCGAAAAAAAATTTTTCAGTACCTCAAGCCACATATGAATTTTTTTCGGAAAGCTCGAAACCATGGCTCGTTAAAAGCATTGTGGAAAATTCCGTTCTCCCTAAATTAGGTTCAGATAAATTTTTCCCGTTAGAACGATGGCAGGCTTTTTACTTAAAATAAGTTTTACGCAGTTTTACGCTTTCTCGAGTTTTTTTATGCGGCCTTGAATACGTACAATATGGTCCATGTTGGTGATTTTTTTTATAGAAACATCACATTCAGCAAAATGTGATAGTTTGTATTAGCGCATTGAGAGAAAGCTTTTACTGCAGACTAAAAATAATTTGAGACGTATATAACGAGAAATAAATTGTACAGATTAAGACAAAGTTGCAAAAAACTTCATTTTTGCATATGTTTGGTCATAAATGGAATATTGAGGTGGTTCTAGTAAAAATATGCTGAACAGTGCATCATCTAGCAACCTTCATTGACTACTCGCTGAGAAAGCTTTATGAAATTACTCTTTGTTTTAAGAGAGAAAAATATTTTTGAATTTGCCTTCTACCGCTCTCTGTGTTTGCACGTGTTTATACGTCGTAGCAATGCTTCCTGGCGGTAAGTCTCAGCTGCGCGGACGCAGGAAACATCTAGAGAACATACTCAACTTTGCGCGTGCTTCTTTAAATTATTTACTAGCTAGTGTCAGTCTGAGTCAACGAGAAAAGCGAAACCTGCTAGACTATAATTAACCACATGCAGCTGTCCGCTGACGGCCCGCATAGTGTGCTTACGCGCAGCACGGGAAAATGGCCTGTGATGTCTAGTAAAGCCATGTACAAGGACCTGTTTTCTATTTTAGATATTTCTATACACTGAGCGAGAACAAACAGGTTATCGTAACGGCCTATCGACTGGAAATCTAGTGTGAAGTTCTCCCAAAATATCGTTGTGTTCTGCCCACGTTTCTATTTTGATATTTACTGCCTGCATCACCAACCTGTATAGTACTGATGTAATGGTTAGTGGTTTATACGAGCGTATGTTATCCTTTTCTCCCTTGCCTTTATAGATTAGGTTCATTCTATTTTTCGCCCACTCTCCGGTATTTGCCTGTCCTGTAAGTATTTTTCTGCGGTTTTCCACAGTGCTTCCTTAGTGCTATGTCCTAGTTCGTTATTGAGGCTGGCGGGAACCCCATCTAAATCCGGCGCAGTGCGCTTTGGAATTTTTCCTTCGGTCTTTTTCCTGTTGAAATTCTCAAGTACTAAAGCTCTTCCTCGGTTGTGCTCTCTGTTATACTTTTACTCACCGGGGAAATCCCCTGGAAGATCTTTTTAAACGACTCGTCTGTTACCTTTCGGGTTAGGCTAGCGCTTCATACGTTTCCAATTGATTTCCTCCTTCATCGACAATATGTTGTTGCATTGTGACAGTCTTCCTACCTAGCGCCTCTATGTGGCTCCAACATATCCTAGGCGCGGCCTGCTTTTTTTCCGAATCTCTGTCACCCAGCGTCCACTTGCACCTTTAGTTTTTGCCTCTACCGATTTCTGTACAATGGACTTTTTGTCTAAATATATTTCTCATATTTTGTTTACTTCGTCCTGCGGCCGCTTCTCTCATTTTGCTTTACTACGCTCCCGTGATGCCTGACGTAGCTTCTCGATCACTTCCTGGATTTCCTTATTACACCAACTTTTTTGGCTTCGTCTTGCCTTTCCAGGAACTAGTTTTCTTCTCTTTCCCTATCTTTGTCGTCATTAGATGTAACAGCTCGCTGTACTACCAATACTGGCCCGGTACTTTCTCTACTTCTTCCTCGAGTCTTGCGGCTATCTTTGTGATTTTCTTATTTAAATACGAGCTGTCAGACTTTGGTTTTGTGCGCTTATTTCCAGTTTTGTATCCTATTTCTAATGTTATGCGTTTATGATGAATACCCAAGCTTTTTGATCACTTTCTCGTCTTTTCTCGTTCTTCTCAGTTTGTGATAAATTCCTTCAGTCATAAGACAATAATCAATACTCGATTGCTTGTTTCCGACTTCCGACTCGATCTGCCCCTCACATTTAGGCCCCATGTTAACTATCCCAGGACTATGTGTACCGCAGATATCTAACAATAACTTCCCATTGGTGTCTGAATATCCGTCAATGTCATGTACGTGGGCATTCATGTCCCCTAGAAGAAGGATTTTGGTCCCATTACCAAATTCCTTAATATTCGCACTTATGCAATCGACTATCACCTCATTCTTTTCTCTGAAGTTATTTCCCGTCCACAAGTAGGCTACTCCTTGACACGTTTTCATTTCACCTAGTGTGCCCAAAACCGAGAGGTGCGCAGAACACAATCCTACACACGTACCTTTCCTCTCGGCTATGATCCTATTACACCGTTTCCAAACATTATAGTCAATACGAGGTGGCTCTTCCAAGTCTATAAGGTGTGTTTCTGTAACCGCATAAACGCCTATCTGTTCGTTGTTTCACTGTCCCTCAATCTCTAACCACTTTGCCTTTTTTCTGCCACCCAGCATGTTCATGTAACTAATTAGAACACGCGCCTTCCCCCTTTTACTTTTATCGTTTTTCTGGTTTTTCACAATACAACCTGTCAAAGAGTTCTCCTGGTTGTTTTTCTTGGTTATTACTAGAGACCGGATTTTAGGCAAATGCCTATTTTTTTTCCTTGCGTTCCTATCGCGCCACTTTGATATATGAGCATGAATTAGGTGTTAAGGAGGGCTTTTATAGTGTTTTTTATAGTGCCTATAAATGCCTATTTTTGGGGTTGGTGCCTAAATGTCTATAAGTGCCCATAAATGCCTATTTTCAAAATTGGTGCCTATATGAACGCTATTTAACCTCAAATATTGCTTTCGAGTACAGTTTGAGACCGTAATTCATGTTACTGGGTAAAATTGACGTTTCGGAACTCTATGGGGTGCAACACATAGTTCCCTAGTTCAACAAACATCCGATAAGCAACCGCTAGCAGCAGTGAAATGGGACGCGCCGGCCACCTTATCCCATCGCACTGACATGGCGCGAGTGGAACACCCGGGAGAGGAAAAGACGCTATTTCTGCAACCCTAAATGGGAGCACGTCCCAGCGTATACAGTGGAATGGGGAGAGAAAAATAAAGCCGGGAAGAGGTGAGGGGAAGAAGAGGAGAGTGGCGTCCATGGCCGAGGACTTGGCGGGCGGCTTTTACCGCCAGTTATACAGTCCAGTGTTCCCATGGAATTGAAGCACCTCCTTGAAGTCTTGGGCGTGGTGGCGGGCAGGAAAGAGGAGGTGCCTGTGCGCAGCAGCAGGAATATGGAGAACGAATGCGAAACCATGGAGTGCCGTCAGGAAAAAGTAGGTAAAAAAGGTCAGATGTGCAGATGGTTTTGTTTTGTTTGTAATTCACCAGGTTACGTGAGAAATTTTATTCAGATACTGGAAGTGTTTGCGTGCCCAATGAAGAGCTTTGTACCACAATAACTTTTTAATTGGTTCATTACGAGCCGCGAAAACATGATGCCGGTAGGTGAGCTTGAAACCTTTGCCACTCGCAAGCCACATTCCTTCCCTGCCCTTTTCGGTATCACAGAAACTCGGAGCCGGAAGATCACAGGACGTAGACGCATCAACACGCCATGCGCACGCAAGATGACACTATGTGCACATGACATGCGCAAGCCAGGTCGTGCGCACAATCGGTGTTGCATCGTTTCGGCGTTCGCTCTATAGTGTGCTGCCTGTTTCTGTGGGATGGATCCCTTTATGCGTTTGAAGAGCCTGGCATGGATCCTGTATCCTTACCACGACAGCGCGTCGCACCGCTGGAACTGCTGTAAGGGAGGATGCACCAAGAACATGCTAAGCGTTGTCAGGGCTGGCACCGGCACGACGCGGGAACGGCGAGTACACGAACGCAAACAAAATATAGGCAGCTAAGTCTCGCATCGCGCTCGATTCTAAGATATCAATAAATAAAAGCGCGCACAGATTCCGTTTGTATGTTTTAATACTTCTATTAACTTTCATTCTTCTATTCAAGCAACAGATTGCACATCAGATTGCACATGTAACCTGGAAAAATTCTCGAGGTGTCACGTACTACTGTGCCGTACGCAGGACCATTCCTTGTTGTACTTCACCTCCCCACAATGGTGCGCGCGCCCGCGAGATCAAGGGCAAGCGGCGTTCAGTTAACATTTCACCTCCTTCCCGGGCGCGTCGCGTTGCAAATCTTGGCAGACGTGATCATTACTGCGCAGTGCATTCATTACACTTCTAGCTTGAAACACTCAAACCTGGTAAAGGGCCCTTCATGGTGTCCACACAAAGAGGGGAAATTGACCCTGCGCGATTAGACCCGGCCAATACGAGGCTAACAGACCCTTCTGGCCTCTTAACGTTCGGCCTATTGAATCCTGTGCTGCCCTTCCCAGTCATGCCGAAAAGAAACAGACCCAGGAGCGTGTTTGTTTGATGATGGACACTTAACTCACCATTCTGGACAATAAAAAGAGAGATTGTGTTCTGGAAACCGTGCCCAAGAAGGGACCATTGCATGGCTATGGTAAACCAATAACGCCTTTGTGCCATAATAAAATATAACATTTGTTTGCTTCCCTGTCGTAGACCAGGTCGCGCACGTCTTTATTCGAAAATTTCAGTTTTTGTAAAAAATAATTGTGCCTATATTTACGATTTTGGGGGCCTAAAACTGTGTTTTGCCTGCCTATTTTTGGCGCCTAAAACGCGATTTTTAGTGCCTAAAAATCCGGCCTCTAGTTATTACCTACCCCGGACTCCGAAGGGTCTGCCTGCCCCCCTAAAAAAGATACTGCGAATCCTGCCAGTAGCCATCCCACCCACCTCATGACCAAGTCACTTATCGAAGTGAATTCTTTCTCCTTGGAAACCAGCCCACCTGTGAACCTCCACGTTTATTTCCACTACCTCGAAGCCTTTCTCTCGACTCATTCGCCATACCTCTTTGTTTGCGTCGACAACCGCCCTTTGCAGATCGCCGTTGTGCACTGGTACCTCCAATACCGTACATACTGCAATCTGCACTTGGGGGGACACGGCGCGCAAGTCATCGACCCCTTTCGCCAAGGTCGACTCGTCGCTAGTCCTGCCGATTCTTCGTTCAAAATGTCCTTTAGATTTCGCGCAATTACCATTAGGTTACGTCTATGAGCTTTAGCTGCAAGATTTTCCCTCGCTTGCCTCATGACTGACCCCAGTGTATGTCCTGGGAACGTCCCTATAGAGACTCTTTTGTCGCCTTTCACCCTCTCCTTGATTACCTCCGCGCATCCAACTGAATTCGAGTCACCTGCGATAATAACCTGTTCAGACATTCCTTCTGAAACCTGCACCTGGCTGCTGACTAGGTGACTAGCGTGTGTCACGGCTACCGCTTTGTTCCCTCCCTCCCTCAAAACTACTTCCCGGAAGCTGGGCCCTGTGACCACTCTATCTACCTTTGTCATGCCTGATGCTCGTTCCGCCTCTCCCCCACGGGGGGTCGTCGCCCTAATGTTTCCGCCGACACCTGCGTCTTCTTTGTTCACTTTGACGACCTTCGATAGCCTCTCTTCGACTAACCTAAGCCATTCTCCGAAGGCCAGCATGTTCTCTCGCTCTGTCGCCAACGCATTCTCCAGCTCTGTGATTCTCGTCATGAGCCAACTCTGGACAGCGATCATTTTTTTCCATTTTCTCTTCGAACTCGCTTTCCCTATACTTGATGTCAGCTTCTTCTGCTTTCTCATCCACACAAACTTCCATCTTCCGACCTAGCCCGCACCCTGAACACTTTACGGCCTTTTAGGGGCGAAGCTCCTTAGGGTGTGGGTCTCTCCCTCCTCTGTAGTATCCTTACTGAAACGTTCCGTATGTACGGAAACCGTAGATACGAAATTATTGGACTACGGAAAGCCGTATTATGCGGAAATCCGCATTTATGGAAAGCCGTATCATGCGGAAATCATGCGGCAATCCGCATTTTACGGAAAGCCGTATTATGCGGAAATGCGCATTTATGGAAAGCCGTATAATGCGGAAATCATGCGGTTATCCGCATCTTATGGAAAGCCGTAATAATTATGCCGAAATGAAATCGACGTCCGAATCTGGTGGAAAGCAACTTAACGTGGAGATTGCATGGACACCCACGTCTTGTGTAAAAGCAGTACTGCGTAGAAATTGTCAGAATATCTCTTTCTTGCAGGATAAGGAAATGAAAGATTGGTATCTTTCTAAAACAGTCTTGATGCGCGAATCAAATAAGCTTTTAAGGAAAAGAATATGCGAATAAGCTACTGAATTAACATGCTAGACATCATAAGCTGTGGTCACATCACAACAAAATAAAGCAGTGTTTTATGTAATACACAGAAAAATTTAATAAAATTGGTAATTTAAAAAGCAGCTAGCTCTGCTGCAGTGACTAAAATTTGTTTTATATGTTCGTACGCTCTAGCTGTGTCGAGAGCCATACCTCAGTGTTGACGGTACTCAAATGAGGTGACCCTGCACAGTCATTTCATGAGTTGTACGTCATCCACAGAATGGTGGCACAAAACATAGTGCAACAACAGCAATTTAGAAACAAAATCTTTATGATTAAATAATAATCACGGCGTTGTGAAGGTGTGGTGTTGTGTTCATCTCTTCAACACCGTGAGAAGATCGATGAAATGCTGGTTGAGGCTCCGGCACCGCTGTGCAACCGGGACGTCACTGCCATGCGCCTTGATGTGTTCTTCACAGGCACCTGAATACATAAATGATGAACAAATATGATGTCAGACACACATGTAAGCACCTTGGTTCACATGATAATAACACGCAGTCTTAGAAGAGAAAAGTGCACAAATGAGCTCTGCTGCATGCAAGAAAACACAATGGCATTCTTATCGCATGGAAACTAACTAGGTGGTTTTTACTATTTTGAATGGTATAATAAATCCAGTGAAATCTCATTACATAACATCGTGAATTAAATGCTTCCTGTACACTCACCGAAATTTTAAGAATAGGCAGTAAAAGCCCTTAATGTACATTTTATAGTATGTACATGTACATATACTGCCTTTAAGCTTTACAGTTTGTGTGCAGTAATGGCATCTTGAACAACCTTGTAAAGTGAAATGCTGCAGCTTATGAAGGCGAAAAATCAGCATGAAAGCAGGCAGGATCGCCTGCTGCGATTAGAAATCTGTACCAGACAGACTACTATAGCCCACCCAAACAGAAATAGGGGAGCAAGGTATGTGAGCTGAGTAACTGAAATGAAGTGCGAACAAGAGAGTTAGGTGCATGTCCTATCTGTATAAGTATTAAAGGGCCAGTCAACAGGCTCCGACTATTTTTTTACACCCCCCCAAACAAGCTCGCTAATTCGTACAGTAGACCGCGGCGATCACGTTTTCTGAATATTACAGCGCTGCGCGCCACGCAGACCCTCCATTTCGAAAAACAACTCCCGTGCTTTTTTCCTACGCCTGACCAATCCTCCTTGTACGCGCAGTGACGCAAAGTCACCGATCGGCGACTTGACGCAGCAGTGAGATCGTCGATTGGTCCTTTGCCCTAAGAAACGGCGCCTTGGCCCTGCGGTGATGCAGTTTCGGCCGCGCAGTACGCATTTTCAATTTTCTGTGCTGCCCTCTGCCGTTTTGTAGAGCCCGAGACTACCGGGAGAAGCGGTATTGCTAGAACGAAAGCCTCCGAGATAAAGAGGCGTCTCGCTACTTTACCACTAGGGGAACGGTGCTCTTCTCATCGCGCTGTTTCTCCGCGCCGCTATGACACGTGCTCATGTGGGGGGGGAGGACCTGCTCAGTCGTTGGCTGCGCGCCGATGACGTATCACTGACGTCGTGTCACGTTGCCGAAGTGGGTGGAGTCATGATGACGGGCTACGCCTCCCCCCCTCCCTACGGCGGAGAAGGGTGGAGAGGCCGTGCGAATATAGCTGAAACGTATGTTCTAACCCCTGTAACTTCCTTATTATAGCACGTATTCGCAAAATTCTTGCGGTAGCATGTTCACATAGCAAAAGTGCACATATATCTCTTGATAACCAATTTTTGGACCTCGGGGTTCTTTACTGGCCCTTAAGCTGTAGTACATACATTGTACTCATCACATTTTAAATACCGATGTTTAAAATAACTGCACTATTAATAATGTAAAAGGTGGTCGAGCGACCACAGAAGTGAGCGGTAATGTTGACTTTTCACGCCACTTGGCCTGGCTTGAATGTTTAGCCGCATGAGCGGTGCAAATGACACGCATAACAAACTTTTGGCTGCTGTGAACAAAAGCATAGCCTTGGAGATCGTAATGAAAAGATGGCTGACGTTTGTTTCCGCTATTGCATTGGCGTGGTCTCATCATCGTTATTTCTCAGTTCATGGTAGTGGTTGCTGTCGGATTCCTTGAGCAGGCAATGTGGCGTGTGCTTAGTTCTTCGATGCCTACTACAACTGTTGGTGGCAAAAGAATTGCATACGTTGATTAGATTTCTGCGGATGATGTCACTTTTAGCAATACAGTTTTATCCATCAACGAGATCATGGCTGAGTGCGCGACAATGCATGTACCAGTGAAGAAGCTTAGGAGTTCATGAACCAGGGGTAATTTTCTTCAATTGCTTTCGGGGGTACTTCCATTTTCGTGAAACATTTGATTGGCCGGGATGCTACTGAATTTATTCCAAGGATATGACACTGGAGGTGCTCGAAAAAGTTTTCGTGTTGCTTGGGCATGAGCACAAGACAATTTTGCACGTTGTTTTTAAGCGCATGCATTGAAGAAAATTCTGCGCCACTCAATATTTTTTTCACTTTTACAGCTTTTTAGCTCTTTCATTTCCTAGCTCTCAAGTTTATTTTTCACGGTCCCTTCAAAAACATATCAGCGGTCTTCTACTGTACAGCTCATCTAAAGTTACTGTAAGAGAAACTACATGGAACAACGCCCTGCTCGAGTACAATGAAAGACTGCAATTTGGAAACTGGACTTGTGGGAAAAAAAGCTCAAAGTAAAGGAAAGCAACGGACATCTCGCAACCTAGCTGCCATCGCAGGACAGGAAGTTTAGAGTGTGCGTTACAAGAGAAGAACAAAAAAAAATTTGGTTAATAGAATTAGTACTGCACTCGTAATGTAAGCATAATATGCGCAATATCTGGTTAACCTTAACCAGCATAAGAAGAAAAACTACAACTATGAATATTGTAGCCTGAGATTCAAGACCATAAAATGCAGCGAAGGACATTCTGTGAAACAAGACATTTGAAATTGCTACGATAAAAAATTGTTTACTTCTATATTTTTTGGCCAGTCTCTGCCATAAAACCAACGTGAGCTTACAAAGACCAATACATGCAGAAGTTTCAATGATCTATTGTGTATATCAGATAAAGAAACTGTGTCCATCAAAAAATCATTGCTCTGTCGCTTCCTGGCCTGTTATACCACAATACGGCACTTGAAATGCCGTGAAATTGTGTAACTATTTTGTGCCATGCACAGGAACCAGACTGCCACTGCAGTGCACAACACTGTCACAGTATAGCGCGAGAAACATGACTGCAAAACGACCGTCCACCCCTAATTTTTTGCTGTACATGTTTAAAATGGTCATACTCACCCAACCGAGGTGCTTATGATGACAAGCCCAAGCCCACATGTACGGCCTCCCGTAAGTAAAACTGCAGCATTTAATCTATGGCGAGCTTCTTGAGACTGTCACGTCGGAACAAAGCTCAAGCATTATGCAAAATTTTGGCAGCACTCAGCTCTATAAAAAACTAACACAGCTAATATGCCCTGATGCATCTGTGCATTTACCGAGGTGATGAAGCTACAGTAATCTGCGGCGGTAGCCACAACGATTTTGTAACTTCTGAAAACCACTTGGGGCCACTAACAGGACCAGTGCAAAAGTTGACACTACCTGGCTAAAGAAATGTCCACGCTTGCACCCCCTATTCCTTCTAGCCACCCCCGCTGAATTTGAAGCATTATTTCTTCACTTGTGGCAGGACAAAAACATAATTACTGAAGCACTCACACTGGAGAGTGTGAAGTTCCTCTGGACGTGGTCGCCTTCTTCCTCCGTGATGAAACAGCAGCATAGTGCACTGGTAATGCACTCCCGGCGCTGGTTTTCAATGCCCCCCAGTGCCTTCCTGTGTGTCACGGGCAGCTTGGGGGTTTCGGTCTTTTCTGGAGCCTACTGCCGCTTCTGGTTTTCTACTTAAAATCAACCTGCGCAATGTCGTAGATGAGGTCTATTAGAATTGTAAATTACGATATCCCAACTTCCGCATCGGAAGCAAACACACATTTTCGCGTGGCACATTGAGGCATCCCTTCTTAAACTTAAGGCAAACTTTATTTACAATCCATCTGAAGCTGAACTTGACTTTGAAGTTGCAAGTATATTATGTACTCTATAAAAAAAGGTCATCCAGAATAACCAAAACACCAGTTGCACAGGGAAACAACATTAGCTGGATGTCTGCGCAGCTTCTTTATTAGAATGGCTTACACTGACACTGATGGTGCAAATATACTGAAAAATATGCAAAGATTTCCTGATGAGTTTCATGCAGCGCTCACATGTAGGACAACGGATGGAAAAAGGTCACAAGACGACGTTCGTTGAAGCACACGAGACACTGTCTGTTGTCCTACTCAAGAGCAGTGCACGAAATTCATCATCAGCACCAACCAACTTGCTCAGTTCACAATCTTGATAAAGATTTGCCCATTAAAGTGACTGACAACTCGCCAGAATGTGTGAGTAGATCTAGGTGGAAATAAAAAGACCGTGAACTGCAGTGCATCCGTGCGTTTAAAGGTCCTAAAAATCAGTCTGTCACGCAGCCTAGTAGAAGAGATTCCGATGCTGCACTATGCAGTCCTTATGTGTACAGTACATATTTTGATGCTTTTATGTGCACCATAATTACTCCTCAGAATTACAGTATATAACTATAGTATTACCCATCCCCACTGCATTCTGTGCTGCTTACGAGCAGGAGGAGTTGACACCAAAGAGCAGCGCTGCTGTCGTAGCAAACTGTGGGACATATCGAGCTGCTGCCCATGCATGCAACACGCATGCATGCGCAGCAAACTGCAGCGCACAAACATGCAATGCTGTCATGCTCACCTCCCGCTGTTTACACCCTGTGTTGTGTGACACAACTTGATAGCGGCTGGAGATCCAAAAATTCTTAACATGTTTCACGGCACTTTCTATGTTACCATTCCATGTTTTCATTAAGGTCATGTCAAACAAAAAGAAACGAGCCCTAAAAGTTCCCTTGATTCAATCTTGGTAAGACACTCTGAACAGTAAGCTTTCCATTGCACTAAAGAAAACAGCTACCATAAAAATTTATTGTCGGTCACTTTAATTGATTTATGCTTTGAGCCATGTTAATATGTTAAACGGGTGTCCTGCTTAACACAATCTGGTCTATATGAACTGTGAAACAGGGCACCATATGCTGCACGACACACGCAGAGCTTGAGCCAAATATTCCTAAACAGATCCTAGCTTTCTGTTAAACATCCTTGTGCACTAGAACAACACATCTCGAGCTAGTTGGTTGATCATAATGAGGCGAAAACAGCGCGCACTTGACCGACAGAGAGAACAGCGCCTGTACCCTGTGCTCCCTCTGTCTGTCATCGTCAAGAGCACCCTGTTTTCGCCTCATCCTTATGCAATTTTCATTTTATAGCCTTGCTCATTGCATGTTCTTCATGCCATTAAAGCCTGTGATGTCTAGCCCATGTAATGTTGTATGAAAATGGAATTCAAGATTGCTAAATTCGAAGCTAACGAAGTGCATCCAGCACCATTTGCTGTAGCTATTCCTCAGGAAAGTGGCAGAAAGACTCATTCTTCAAAACATATCTTACTTGCATGCGCTACAAGAAAGAGCCAACTCTGACACTGTCACACTGGTGCATTCTGTTAGCCGCTTCGATTATGAGGTATCTTTTGTAACAAACAGAAAATATAAGTCGCATGAGGCGACATGTGGTGTGCCCTCCCTTCCACCTACACACACGTACACAAACACACAAGCAAAACAACTTATTAAAAAGGGGACCGAGTCACACACAGTTAAGATGAAGGGAACTGAGTGTTGCAGAGTGATGAGTGGGCTCAGAAAGGATATGCTATTGATACTTCTTTTGACCATCGAGTAATGCAACGACTTTAAAAGAGCAAAAGCTGTTTGTTCCCACATAGTAAGTACAGCAAGAATGTTTACTTGGAGTGAAAGCAAAAACTTGTACACACACTTTTACCATGCTTTTGAAATCAGACACATGAGACATGTAAGTTTATGCAGCCTGTAATATTAAGTACTATTATTTTTGTCACATTATGCATTAATCAAGCACGTCACCGAGTGTGTTCACGTCTACCATGATATATTTTAAACATACACCAGCTGAATAGTCAACAAAGTTTTTAGAGCATTTATAAATTTATCCAAATCAACTTACATCGACTAGGCAGGTACACTATTCGCCTAAAAGCAAGAGGTATAAAGTGATTCCTGTTACACCTATTTTCAGCAATTTTCAGCAATACAGGGCAAAGTGACAACAGTTTGTTTAAAAACCCCTCTGATTATAACATGGAAGAAAGCACTCTACCGGACTATCTTACACTGCTTATAATGTCGTGACCACTAGATGATATCTCATAAGCAGGGTATCTCCTCTCATGCAAGGGACAATCGCTCAGCCTTCTGAGTTTTCTGTGAAAGTTTTCTAAATTTCACATGTCGTTATGACTGATTTATTGTGAACAGATTCTGCTTGCACAGCAAAACTTATTTCTTAGAGTAATTGCAATAAAGGGCCCCTAAACCACCTCCAATAATTTTTCAACATTGCAAGTGAATGCGTGCATCGAGTTCAGAATAGTGTCATGGTCAACAATGCCAAGTGCGGCAGCACTATGAGCCACGGGGTGCCCCACAAGTTCCTAGAAACAATCTCTTCGACTCTCCGACCCTTTCGGCAGTGTTCAGCCCCTCAGTGCTCTACCTTAAGTCAACGTTTACATCTGCTCGTCATTCACAATACATGTTTGTGTGCTGGCCGCTCTTCCTCGCACGGTGAGGAGGAGCACTCGGCCAGAAGATACAAGCCAACGAATGGAGCATAGCGAACAAAAGAGTGAAACCAGCGGGGGCCTGTTTTGTATCATGAAACGTGTGTAACACTACTATTACGGCAGCGTATAGAAAAATTCTCACGGCTATGTGTTAGTTGTAGACTCGTGCACAGCTGCAACACCGTGACTAAATTTCGACCTCGTGGTGGTTTAGGATCCCTTTACAGCGGCAAGCTTGAGACATTTGCATTTGTTTGGCACATGATATGGCACAGTGATATGTGATATGGTAATCCCATTTCGAATGTATGTCATGTGTTTATTCTATATGTGGCCACAGGTAACATGGCACAGCCCATGCAGA
>JALIZH010024902.1:0-12806 GCA_030522465.1 Rhipicephalus appendiculatus | reverse complement strand
CTCATGACTTCATCCGGTGAAAGTGGCACGGGCTGTACATACGCACGTCCTATCTGTTCGTATGCTAACAAACGAGTTGACCCTCCTCTGGGCGCCATCTTGAATCGCACAGCGCGCCTCCTATAGTACGTGGGCATTGTGAATAGATCTGCAAAAAGGTTTCCTCTGTGAATAGATCGGCAAAAATGTTTGCCCCGCCTAAACTGGATAATTGAATGCGCGAAACGGTTTATTTCCTTGAGAAGGCTAAACACCTGGCGCAGCTGCGGTTGCTGTACTTGACAGGACTTCACTACTGAATTTTTCGCCACACAGTCTAAGTTAGGACTGAACCGCATCGCTATTTGTATAAATTGAAAAACAACGCCTTGCTTTGAAGACTAAAGCTCGAAGGCGTAATCAGACACCGTTTCCATATATACCTGTAACGTAGATACGTGTTCGCATAAATATATATATATATACGCACAAACAATGAACTCTCGCTTGAATGAATTTCAAGGCACCCAAGGAAATAGTTCACTTCAGTGAAAATTCACTGAACTGAATATTCACTACAATGTGGAACAGCATTGGGCACCGTAGAAATCAAATCAGATGTTTGAAATGTAATTCATTTTCATAATAATTCTGTAATTTTTATTCTGACTGGCGCCCTTAAAGCGCTAGAAAAGTCAGTTGTCTAAAGAGCCTACGTTTCCGTGCACTGCCTCTGACGCAGCTTGTTGCTTTGATACGAAGTCTAGCAACTCTCTAATATGTCCCACAGTCTCGGCTGTTTAATACGTGATTTGAGCCTGCCTCAGCCATTACAACTTCTTTGTCGCACCCTTCTTTTTCTGTTTGGGATCAACACTGGAAACAATTTCCGAATCTGATGGCCCTCTGCGAAGGGACTGAAGGGCACGTTGCTCGTTTTCGTCTCCCGCACGGCCACTTCGCCTGCACGGCGCCTCGTGTACAAGCGATGTTGCACCGTCGCCGATGGCTGGGCGATTTGGGGGGCGTCACGCATCTGCTACGACAATGCTACAGAGTGCAAAACTTCACTGAATCGGTTTAAAAAAAAAAGAGCGCGGGTCCGTGAAATATTCACTATCCAGATGTGTAACTGAAAGATATTTGCATAGAATGCATGGGAATACCGCCGGGGATTTTCTAAAAACTCGTTATTCTGAAAAATTCGTTAAACCAACGTTCGTACAAGTGAGAGTTCACTGTATACATTTTCGCATCCATATAGAGGTGCAAGTGAAAATATGATGATGGAATGGCAATGATGCATCAGTACCAACAATCCCGATAAAATAGTCTGTTAAGTTACACTTAGCGTACCGGTGGACACCTCAACTGTACCGTAAGAAAAGGAATGTCTGAGCGCGTTCGACTGACCGTTTTAGACGCTCCTCACCCCCCTCCGAACGAGCCTACCCTTCCTGCCAAGCCTCTGAGCCCTCAGATGATGACCTGCTTGATGCCTACTAGTACTCCACTACGACAACGAACACCATGGCGGGACTGGAGATTCGTGCGAGCAACGCCCGCGCGCTTCGCCAGTGTGGCCATGACCATGACTACCCTATGTCTGTATAGCCATAGGGTATGCACAGGCTATGCCAGTAGAGGCATAAGGTAGTCTAAAACAGCTCCTCTGTAAAAGCGAATTCGACATTGCACTTTCTTTGAAATATTTCTCGGTTAATCTAAATCATAATTCATATGGTGTGGCGCATCATCACAGGGACAGAGAAGGACACACACTAACAGCGCCGCGTCTTTCTTTTTTGTCCCTGACGTGATTCGCTGCACCAAATGAATTATGAATCCAAACCAGCTAACCTAGTAACGTGCCTTAGCAAGTTAAACTAAGTAGTGAGTTACTAGTGCTGACCACTTTATCTGGAAATAAAGGGTAAGGATAGAATCTCCTCTGAATGAAACTATCCTGTCGCAGGGTTTTTCTACAACCAGCTCTACGGCACTGGAGCCAACAACGCTCGTTTCCCGTCCAAGCTCCGCCTGGTCGTCGGCATCCCTCGCTACCCGCATTGCGGCGCCTGCCGAAGAGGACAGACAAGAGTGAGATGCCGCAATGGGCTATGTCCTCCTACAGTCGACACCTGCCTCTCTCCTGAAGCTCTCTATGGCCACAAAGTTCTGTGCACAGGAAGAAGAAAGTGTTATGGACCTAGAAGGCATCTTGAGTAGCGCCACTAGACAGGACACCAGGAAAGAACAGACGAGCACAGGTGCACACCAACTGATTTTATTGAAGGCAGATCCACAGGTTTATATACCAACAAGCTGGACAGGCGCACTGTCACACCAACCAATATACATGAAAAAGAAAAGGAATTCAAAACAAGCCGGCAGATCCCACGCACTCTGGAAATCGATGTAATGCGAAGCAGTCAGGAAGGAGCAAATCATGCTTTACATAATTTACGTGGCATGTTTTACATGTTAGGACCTGTCATTTATGTTCGTCATACAGTCACGTCGCGCAATACCAATTTTGGTGTATATCAAGCTAGCGAACTGGACGCAAGCGCACCATGAGCGTGGCATGTAAATGGCGTTGTAGATGACATGCATGCCAAGATTTTCATGTTACCACCTGCCACTTATGTTCGTTATACAGTCATGTCCCTCAATACCAAATCTAGTGTATATCAAGCAAACGAAACGGCCGCGAGCACGACATGAGCGTGGCATGCAAGTCATGTCGCACATGACAAGTCATGATTTCCATATTACCACTTGTCATTTATGTTCGTCATACAGTCCCGTCACTTAATACCAAGTTTGGTGTATATTAAGCTAACGAAACGGCCTCGAGCGTGCCATGAGCGTGGAATGCAAGTCATGTCGCACATGACAAGTCATGATTTCCGTATTATCACTGGTCATTTATGTTCGTCATACAGTCACGTCACTCAGTCCCAAATTTGGTGTATATCAAGCTAACGGAATGGCCGCGAGCGCGCCATGAGCGTGGCATGTAAATCATACTTTCCATGACAAGTTATTCATGATTTTCATTATATGACCAGCCATTTATGTTCGACATACAGTCATGTTATGCCATACCAAATTTGGTATAAATCCCAGTAACGATACGGGCAGGAGATCACAAAGTCGTAGGCGGCTAGACAGGTAGCTAGCTAGCTAGCTAGCTAGATAGATAGATAGATAGATAGATAGATAGATAGATAGATAGATAGATAGATAGATAGATAGATAGATAGATAGATAGATAGATAGATACGCTCAAAGTCGCCGAAGTTCGCTAAGAAATGCTTCGCATTTAACAAGGCGCGAAAGAAATTGAATTTCAGCACTGTACAGCGCAATGGAAGTGTCGCTTACACACTCGTCACCTGGTTGTCTGATAAAGAAAAAAACAGAAAAAAAATTGGGGGGACCCTTAAGCTTCGCCTTTAAGAGTTGAACGCGATAGCGATATCCCGTTCCTACTGCGTACTTCAATCACTTAGTGCATACTATGTAATGGGTAATATGGTTTAAACCAGGAGAAATTATGCGCGGCAAATGTGGGAAATGTTTTCGAACTTGCTATGCACCCACTACGTGGTGTTAAGGGAATACGCGCAGTAAGGTGTGTGCCGTTTGTAATGGGTGGCTGGCTTTAAACTATGGAATCGTTATGATAGTCACATATTCTGACGCCCGATGGCAATTTACGCTTGTACCACGCAATATTCCTGGGATATTACTTATTATATTGCGACGCCTATATAAAGGACGCTTGCGTTTGCGAAGCATGCAAGTTATTTTCACTGAATTTCCAAGCAGAGGAAGTTATTTTCACAGTATATCCAAGCAGAGGCATGGCTGTGTGGTAGAACACCTGCTTGCCACGCAGACGACCCGGGTTCGATCCTCATTCGGACCCGAAAATTTTATTATTTATTTTATTTGCATCTTTCTCGATTTTTCGGTCACGGACAAGATGATGATTTTTCGCTCACAACCAACGACGCCGACGCCAACACCGACGCCGGAATTTCTGCGAAACGAGCTCTTAACGCTATCGCGTTAAAACATTTTAAACGTTTCGCGAGCTGTTTTCTGCCTACTTCTGCCCAGGATCTATATTGGTTGTGACTGTCTGCCTGCGCAGCTTAGACATATAAACCTGTGGGTCTGACTTCAGTGAAATCAGTTGTTAGTGTGCGCCTGTGCTCGTCTGTTCCTTCCTTCTGTCCTGTCCAGTTGCGCTACTCAAGATGGCTTCCGTCCAAACACCAACTCGCCCGCAGTGGCGTAAATCATGGGGGGGGGGGGGACAGGGGGGTCCTGACCCCCCCTGTGTTCAGGCTAGGGGAATGCCCTACGCAAAGGTCCCCCCCTCGAGATTTCTCATCCAAATGTCATTTGAATTTCTTGACAGTCAAGGACAACGCACCCTCCATAAAACCAACTCTGAAATCTGAAACACTTTCATTGAAGAGAAACTAAGTACTTCTAGCCGGTACACACGATGGGGAACACCTTTATGCGTTAGCACAAAAAGTAGTACAATTTTTATTGCATAATTTAACCCGAATGACGCAGCTGCGAAAATGCTAACGCCTGCTTATTAGTTGCTATTAGGAACTAACTTGGCCATGTGGTGTCCCTTACTATTGGATACTCAGTGCTATTTTTTCTGACCAGGCGCCGATGCTCATGCTTGTTTTGTTATTATTATTATGATTATATGTTAATGCATAATTTTAATTTTATATGATTAAAAATAAAGCATACAGATAAAAACAAAATGGCCGCCATTGCAAGATGTGTGTCCCCTCTTGTGGTCTTTATGGATTTAACCACTGCCCAACAGGCGACTATTAAAATATTATGGCCCTAGATAATTACAACAGAACCTGCGTCAAGCATCACAAAGGTGATGTCACATACAAATTGACGGAATAGACAATATGTGCATTTAATTTCATGAAAACGCTCGGACATTGGATTATTTTGAAATAAAACATCATCATCCTCATGGGCCGGACTGCACCCCACTACAGGGTACATGCCTCTCCCGTGTTTCCCCTATGAACCATGTGCTATGCTTCCTGCGGCCACGTTAATCCCGCAAACTTCTTACTCTCATGGATCCAGCTAACTTGCTGCCTCCCTGTCGCGCAGTCCATCAGTTATCTTGCCTACTCGCTACAATATCTTCCCATGTCCTTTTTGTCTTCTTGATTTTGACTAACATGTCCTAACACTCATTTGTTCCCTCACCCAATCAGTTCTTTTCTTGTTCCGCAAAGTAACACCTATAATATATTCTCCATGGGTCGCTGCGTGGTTGTCAACTTAAATCCAGCCCTCTTTGTAAGCCTCCAGATTTCTGCTCCGTAGGTAAGTACCGGTAAGATGCAGCTGTTGTAGCGAAGCTTTGGAACTAGTGGGTCGTCCTCTCCAGCGCTTGAGCAGCTCGTGCTGAGAGTCGGTCCCCGCCTTGACTGTCGCTGTCGTGCATCGTCGCCGAGTGCCCGCCAATAAACGTCTTAAGAATTTGGTGGAGGTGCGGGGTATATATTTTTCTCTTGAGGGATAGCGGTAAACTAACTACATATTGTCACGTGGTTGTGACGTCGACGAAGGCAGCAGGCGACGTGTCCAAATTGAAACTGTTTATTAGGCCGAACTTGTGGCCGGTAAACAGAAGGTAGGATTACAGCAATACACGCTGGCACTGATAGCGGCGAACAGAGCGTCGGCCGGCGATCAACTGAACATCGTTGGAGCGCGCCGGCTTTTATGCATCAGGCGTCGAACATTCTAGCCTTATCACTGGTCATCGCGCAAGCTCAGGAATAATCTCGAGTGGTCGCGTCTTGCGCGCAATCTTAACAAAACGATCTACAATAATCGCGAAGGTTCTAGAACAATAAGGCGCGGTTTGAGCTGAGCTTTGCTGACGGTCTTTGTGGGCGAAAACCGAATACAACAAAAGTGAAAATAAGAATAGCGCGTGGCAATGCCCCCCCTCTGAAAAGGCATCGTCCCGATGCTTAACACAGAACACGGGGGAAAATGCATGCAACAATAAATCACAACAATAAAGAAAGAAAGTACAATAATTGAGCAATAAGTGCAGTCCTCATGGTTTGCTAACGCGCGTAATACGGCTTGAGGCGCACGACATGGACGACTTCAGGTCGCGCACGGCGCCGTTGAGAGTTCGTTATGCCGTCCGGGACGACCTCGTAGTCCAGAGCGCCGAGACGTCGAAGCACCTTGTACGGCCCGAAGTATCGCCGAAGGAGTTTTTCACTAAGTCCACGTCGCCGTATCGGTGTCCACACCCAAACGCGGTCGCCGGGCTGGTATTCCACGAAGCGTCGTCGAAGATTGTAACGGCGGCTGTCGGTCGTCTGCTGATTCTTGATCCGCAGGCGGGCGAGCTGTCGTGCTTCTTCGGCGCGCTGTAGGTAGGCGGTCACGTCGATGTTTTCCTCATCGGTGACGTTCGGTAACATGGCGTCGAGCGTCGTTGCCGGGCTCCGTCCGTAGACCAACTTGTACGGCGTCATCTGCGTCGTTTCTTGCACGGCCGTGTTGTATGCGAAGGTCACGTACGGAAGGATGGCGTCCCACGTCTTGTGTTCGACGTCGACGTACATGGCCAGCATGTCGGCGATGGTCTTATTTAGACGCTCGGTCAGGCCGTTGGTCTGTGGGTGGTAGGCGGTGGTCCGGCGGTGACTTGTTTGGCTGTACCTTAGGATCGCCTGAGTTAGCTCCGCGGTAAAGGCCGTACCTCTGTCGGTAATGAGGACCTCTGGGGCGCCATGACGCAGTACGATGTTCTCGACGAAGAACTTTGCTACCTCGGCAGCACTGCCCTTGGGCAGGGCCCTTGTCTCGGCGTAGCGGGTGAGGTAGTCAGTAGCTACGACGATCCACTTGTTTCCGGAATTCGACGTCGGGAACGGCCCCAGTAAGTCCATGCCGATTTGCTGGAACGGCCGGCGAGGTGGCTCGATGGGTTGCAGAAGTCCGGCTGGCCTAGTCGGTGGTGTCTTCCGTCGCTGACAATCTCGGCAAGTCCTCACGTAGTGGGTGACGTCGACAGTGAGGCGAGGCCAGTAGTACTTTTCTTGTATCCTTGCTAGCGTACGGGAAAATCCAAGGTGTCCAGCCGTCGGGTCGTCATGCAAAGCATGCAGAACTTCTGGTCGTAATGCCGAAGGTACTACGAGGAGGGAGTCGGCCCGAAGTGGCGAGAAGTTTTTCTTTAGCAGAACGCCGTTGCGCATGAAAAACGACTCCAGTCCTCGTCTGAATACCTTTGGAGCCACGGTGGCTTCGCCCTCGAGGTATTCCATAAGGCCCTTGAGTTCCGGATCGGCGCGCTGTCGCTCGGCGAAGTCGTCGGCACTTATGGTTCCCAGGAAGTCGTCATCATTCTGGCCGTCCAGCGGCGGTGGGTCGACGGGGGGCACGAGACAGGCAGTCGGCGTCAGAGTGTTTTCTTCCGGACTTGTAAACGACGTTAATGTCGAATTCTTGAAGTCTCAGGCTCCACCGTGCGAGGCGACCAGAAGGGTCCTTCAAGCTAGCTAGCCAACACAAGGCGTGGTGGTCGCTCACAACTTTGAAGGGCCTGCCGTAAAGGTAGGGGCGAAACTTTGATGTAGCCCAGATGATGGCAAGGCACTCCTTTTCTGTTGTGGAGTAGTTGGCCTCTGCCTTTGATAGCGACCGGCTAGCATAACTGATAACCCTTTCCAGTCCGTCCGTCCTCTGCACAAGGACGGCGCCGAGTCCTACGCTGCTTGCGTCGGTGTGCACTTCTGTTTCGGCGTGTTCGTCGAAATGCGCAAGTAACGGAGGCGTTTGCAGGCGTCGTTTAAGTTCTTGAAATGCTTCCTCCTGCGGCGTTTCCCACTTGAACTCGACGTCGGTCCTGGTGAGGTTAGTGAGAGGCTCGGCGATGCGGGCGAAGTTTTTAACGAACCGCCTGTAATAGGCACACAAGCCGAGAAATCGACGCACGGCCTTCTTGTCGGTGGGTGGCGGGAAAGCAGCGATGGCGGTTGTCTTTTGCGGGTCGGGGCGTACTCCGGATTTGCTTATCACGTGGCCCAAGAACAAAAGTTCTTCGTACGCGAAGCGGCACTTCTCTGGCTTGAGAGTGAGTCCGGACGTCTTGATTGCCTGAAGTACAGCTTCAAGGCGCCGCAGGTGTTCATCGAAGTTCGAGGAAAACACAACGACGTCGTCCAAGTACACAAGGCAAGTCTGCCACTTCAAGCCAGCCAGTACAGTATCCATAACGCGTTGAAAAGTCGCGGGGGGCCGAGCAAAGACCAAAAGGCATGACCTTAAACTCGAACAGGCCGTCTGGTGTTATAAAGGCAGTCTTTTCTCGGTCTCTCTCGTCGACTTCGATTTGCCAGTAGCCCGTCTTCAGGTCCATCGACGAAAAGTACTTCGCGTTGTGGAGTCGATCCAGGGCGTCGTCTATCCGTGGGAGGGGGTACACGTCCTTCTTCGTGATCTTGTTCAGGCGACGATAGTCGACGCAGAAACGTAGCGTCCCGTCCTTCTTCTTCACCAACACCACGGGAGACGCCCAGGGACTCTTGGACGGCTGGATTATGTCGTCGCGTAGCATTTCGTCGACTTGCTTCTTTACGGCTTCGCGTTCTCGCGTCGAAACTCGATACGGGCTCTGGCGGAGTGGCCTCGCATTTTCCTCTGTTATGATGCGGTGTTTCGCGATTGGGGTCTGTCGAATTCTTGACGACGACGAGAAGCAGTCCTTGAATTGCAAGAGCAGACTTTTGAGCTGGTCTTGCTTGTGCTTCGGGAGGCTCGGGTTGACGTCGAAATCTGGTTCGGGACCTCGATTCGTCGAAGCAGGCTCGGCAGCATCGAAGAGGGCGAAAGCATTGCTGGCGGCCACGCATTCATCGATGTAGGCGACCGTCGTACCAATGTTTAGGTGCCTATATTCGTGGCTGAAGTTTGTCAGCACTACCTTTGCTTTACCGTCACGCAGCTCGGCTATACCTCTTGCGACGCAAATTTGACGGTGCAGGAGTAGGTGCTGATCGCCCTCGATGACGCCTTCGAGGTTCGCAGGGTTTTCGGTGCCGACGGAAATAATGATGCTGGAGAGCGGCGGAACGGTCACCTGCTGTTCTATCACATTCAATGCATGGTTCCCTGGCGTCGCGAGAGGCGGGAGCGCTTTGTCTGAGGTTAGTGTTATCGACTCAGACCTTAGGTCGATGACGGCGCCGTGGTCACTTAGGAAGTCCATTCCAAGTATCACATCCCTGGAGCAGTTTTGTAGGATTACAAAGCTCGCAGGATAAGTCCGGTTACTGACGGTGACTCTCGCCGTGCAGACTCCAATCGGCGTTATCAGGTGGCCTCCAGCTGTCCGGATTTCGGGTCCACTCCAAGCGGTCTTTACTTTCTTCAGCTTGGCGGCGAATGACCCACTGACGACGGAATAGTCGGCCCCAGTGTCGACGAGAGCGGTCACTCTGTGGCCGTCGATAAGAACGTTGAGGTCGGTAGTTCGTCGTCTCGCGTTGCGGTTAGGTCGCGGCGTCGGGTCACGGCTGCGTCGGTTTGTTCCGCCGGTTCCACGTTGCGTAGTGATGTCTTCTTCGGGCTGCGGAGTTTCCACGCCAGGGCCTCGTTCGTCTTGTGACGGGTTCTTTAGATTTCCTTGCGGCGTCGTCGTCGGCGGCGGCGGAGGATCTTCGGTAGTTCGTCGTACAGCAACCGCACCTCCATCGGTTGCTGCCCTTAGTTTTCCGAGTAAGGGCTAGGAGATCGGCCCCGGTTTGGGCCAGCGTACTGCCGGCGGTGCGGTGACGTGTAGCGGCCAGGCGACGGCGAGCGGGATGGTCGTCGGGGTGTCCACTGAGCACCTGCGAGGTAGTCGGCGATGTCTTGCGGTCGTTCACCCCGCTGTGGACGAGGCGCGTTGACGGCGAAACCTCGTAGCCCCATCTGTCGGTACTGGCACCGGCGGTAGGTGTGGCCAGCCTCTCCGCAGTGGTAACAAAGTGGGCGGTGGTCAGGGGGCGCGCCAAACGTCGGTCTTTCGAGGAGTGTAGCGTTGACCGGCGGGTGGACGATATGGCGTCGGTGGCGGTGGCGTCCGGCGGCGGAACTGCGGCGGTGCGACGTCTTCACGTGGGCGCGGCGGGGGAGCGTTACGACGTGCTGCGGCCGCGTAGCTCATGGCCTCCGGTTGAGGATGTGGTGGTTCGGGGATTCCCAGGGATTGCCGGACTTCCTCACGAATGATATTAGTGATTGAGTCCACCTGAGGAGGCGATGACGGGAACATGCGGCGCAGTTCTTCTCGCACAATGGCCCTTATCGTCTCGCGCAGGTCGTCGGAGCGGAGCCCTTGGACTTCGCTGATGTGTGGCGTGGAACGACGATCGTATTGCCGGTTGCGCATGTCTAGCGTCTTCTCAATTGTCGTTGCTTCAGCGACAAATTCTTGGACACTGGTAGGTGGGTTCCGCATCAGTCCCACAAAGGGCTCCTGCTTGACCCCTCGCATGAGGAGGCGAACTTTCCTCTCTTCGGGCATGGCAGGGTCGGCGTGGCGGAACAGTCGCGTCATTTCTTCTACGAAGATGGTCACGTGTTCGTTCGGCAACTGCACCCGTGTCTCAAGCAATGTCGCGGCCCTTTCTTTTCGGACGACGCTCGTGAACGTCTCCAAAAAAGTGCTGCGAAACAGGTCCCAGCTACGAATTGTGGACTCCCGATTCTCGAGCCATGTCCTTGCTGCTTCTTCCAGGTAAAAGTATACGTGGCGCAGCTTGTCCTCGGAGTTCCAGTTGTTGTACGTTGAGACTCTCTCGAACGTCTCTAGCCAGGTTTCAGGGTCTTCACACGGCGAACCACGGAATGTTGGTGGCTCCCTGGGCGGCTGTATCACGATCGCTGCAGGGGGCACTTCGGCCGTCATCGTGCCTTTTGTCTTCGTCTCCGTGGCTTTTGGCTTGGCAGGCAGGGGGTCCGTATTGTGGTGCCAGTCCTTGTAGTCTCCGGCTAGCTCGACTTTCCTGGATGGTGTCGGTTTCTTCTTGGCGACTTGGGCTGGGTTCACGGCTTGACGGGGGCGTCCGGAACATGAACGCACAGCACCTCCACCAGATGTCACGTGGTTGTGACGTCGACGAAGGCAGCAGGCGACGTGTCCAAATTGAAACTGTTTATTAGGCCGAACTTGTGGCCGGTAAACAGAAGGTAGGATTACAGCAATACACGCTGGCACTGATAGCGGCGAACAGAGCGTCGGCCGGCGATCAACTGAACATCGTTGGAGCGCGCCGGCTTTTATGCATCAGGCGTCGAACATTCTAGCCTTATCACTGGTCATCGCGCAAGCTCAGGAATAATCTCGAGTGGTCGCGTCTTGCGCGCAATCTTAACAAAACGATCTACAATAATCGCGAAGGTTCTAGAACAATAAGGCGCGGTTTGAGCTGAGCTTTGCTGACGGTCTTTGTGGGCGAAAACCGAATACAACAAAAGTGAAAATAAGAATAGCGCGTGGCAATATCGTGATTTCAGTATGTCTTCCAAGTGCACTCCATTCCATTCTTATTCTTCTAGGTACTTCAATCCCATGTTTCGGATCCACGGTTACAACCTGTCCTAAGCAGACGCATTCCTTTCGCCGCTTCCAGCGTGTCGCTACCTATCGCAAGGGGTATTTTCTTCCGAAACTGTTGAACGTTAGGTTTCTGCATATTAATCTTCAGACCTTCCGTTCAGCTTGTTTTGCACAATTCAGTAATCAGGCCGCGGATTTGCAGTTTGACACCTAACTCAAGGCAATGACATCAGCGAATTGCAAGCTACTAAAGTGCTCTCAATTAGCTCGTACTCCTAACTGGCCTTAATATTGGGTCCTGAAAAGCTACTACCTTTCTAAATAGATTGCAGACAAATGCCAGTAACCTGATCGGCCCGTAATTTTTTAAGTCCTCGACGTGCCCTTCTTCGTTCTTCGTCGAAGGTGTCCTTTCTTCGTCCCGTCTTTTAGCGCTGTTTTATACTGGAAATCATGAACCAACCAGCCCAAATGCGTACCCTATTGCTGCCAGTTCTGTCTTGTTTGTTGGTCTGCCAGTTCTGTCTTGTTTGTTGATCTGCCAGTTCTGTCTTGTTTGTTGGTCTGCCAGTTCTGTCTTGCTTGTTGGTCTGCCAGTTCTGTCTTGTTAGTTGATCTGCCAGTTTTGTCTTGTTTGTTGGTCTGCCAGTTCTGTCTTGTTTGTTGAGTTGTAGACTTCCATGCTTAAGAATTCCTTCGTTCTTATAGTAATTAGTGACGTCATTCTACGAAACCGGTGCCTTAACGGCGAAAACTTGACTGGAGGGGCACACTTTCCCGTTTGTTAGGTATCGGGACGCATGACGCGGCTCCTCATTACCCGGGTTCCCCGAGTGGGCAGCGACCCACACAAGCTCGACGTTGGCGTCGCCCCGGTATTTTTCAAGGATCGTCGCTGCAAGGACGGCTGCACTTCCTTTAGCGAAATTATTCATTGCTCTCTTAGAGCCGTTGATGACAGTCCAAACAGATGATCCAGTTGTGGCCAACGCGATGGCAGGTTCTTTCATTTCCAGAGCGGATGCAACTTTAACAGAAGCATGGGGTGTTCAAAATCCGCTCTCCTAGGTCACCACACTCACTTTTTTTCACTCGCTTACAGCGCAACACACACGAGGACAACAGAAGGTAAACGGACAACCGTTTCCCTTCTATTGTCCTCATGTGTGTTGTGCTG
>JALIZH010024901.1:0-25203 GCA_030522465.1 Rhipicephalus appendiculatus | reverse complement strand
CTCGCTCTCGACCTTAAAGGCGCATTCGACAACGTTAAACACGAAAGCATCCTAAACAACTTGAGTGGTACCCATTGCGGCAGGAAAACCTTCGCCTACATTAAAGACTTTCTCTCAGAGAGACG
Source organism: Rhipicephalus appendiculatus (assembly GCA_030522465.1). Lineage (NCBI taxonomy): Eukaryota > Metazoa > Arthropoda > Arachnida > Ixodida > Ixodidae > Rhipicephalus > Rhipicephalus appendiculatus. The sequence continues at coordinate 25,078 of JALIZH010024901.1, read as the reverse complement.
GGCGATTCTTCGCATAGATAACGAGGAACATGGACCATTCAAGATGGGGACGCGGGGCACCCCGCAAGCAGCTGTCCTCTCCCCGCTGCTATTCAACATCGCCGTGATGAAGCTTCCGCGGGCATTGGCGGAGGTGGAAGAGATATATCACGCCATATACGCCGATGATATAACGGTATGGACAAATCGGGGCAGTTTAGGAGAAATTGAAGAGCGCCTCATGCAGGCCGCCTCCATTGTGGACGCCTATGCGGCCCAGTGCGGGTTGCAGTGCGCTCCATCCAAATCTGAATTCGTGCACATCAGATAAAACATAAAAAACAGGACGACCCTAAACTTGACGGTATCAGGAGCACGCATTCGAGAGGTTTCCGAAATTCGAATCCTTGGCCTCCTGATCCACAACAGAACCAAGAACGGAACTACGCTAGACAAGCTCCGGAAAATTGGGGAACAAGTAGGGCACATGATCCGCCGAGTCTCAAACAAACGCGGGGGGCTACGAGGCAGGGACGCGCTTCGGCTCGCCGATGCCTTTGTAACTAGCAGGATTCTCTATTCAACGCCGTACTTAAGAATGACTAAACACGAAGAGAGCAGAGTCGATGCGATTCTCAAAAAAGTAATTAAACGCGCCCTTGACTTACCCATCGGCCCATCAAATCAGAAGCTCTCTGCTCTGGGAGTCCTCAACTCTATACAGGAGCTAATAGAAGCACATCTCGCAAATCAGTATACGCGTCTTAAGCACACGGCCCCCGGTCGGCGCCTACTGGACCGCCTATTGATGAGCCACGAATGCGAAACTGAACACGCGGAGCGTATCACTGAACTTTGGAGAACCAAACTCTGCGTGTCCCCGCTTCCCCGTAATATGACAAGGGAGGCGCACGAGGGTAGAAGGCAAGCGCGCGCTGAGGCGCTCGAAAAACGGCTTGGCTCCCGTAATGGGGTATATTACGTCGATGTGGCCGGACCGTCGCCCAGGGGTTACTACACGGCGGCGGTGGTACATCAAGGAACACAGGTGGACGGCCTCACTTTCAAAGCCACAAACTCAAATCAGGCAGAGGAGGTAGCCATCGCATTGGCGGAGTTCCATCCTAAATCAAAAACAAATAGTTACAGACTCTTGAAGAGCCTGCGAGAGCTATCTGGCAGGGGAAATCTCTCCACTGGCTAATAGAATATTGAAATTGAGTATCAGGGACCGCGATCCCACCCCAAAACGTCTTATATGGACTCCAGGACATCAGGGTCTGCGGGGTAATGAGGCTGCACATGCAGCGGCCCGCGCGCTTACTTCCCGGGAGACCCCCCCGTTGCCCTGATAGGCCTGAACGTCCCACACCTTTAACACGGTTCCGAGAAATCAGAGACTTATATTGTAGAAGGGTTGAAAGCTGGCCTAGTTGGTGACTGTACTTGAACATTTTTGAAGCAGCGCAACGACGACACGGACATCGCGATCAGATAACAAGAGAAATTATAGAGGCTTACAATATCAGGAAAAGGGGTGAACAGTGCATTAGCGTACCTTCTATTGCTCTGCATGATAGTGAGTACATATTCCTAGATAGTACAATATCTTGAAATTCCTTGTCTAGGAGAGTACACGGGCAAAGCTGTTTCTTTTGGGGTTCTGAGTTGCTGTTATGAGGTCACATGGGTGTGAGGGGCGTTGTAGTCTTTTCCTTCGTAAGTTTTTAATAAACATTCAGTTGCGAGTCAGCGCTGTGGTTTGTGCTTCTATTCTCTCCGTCCGTGTCGTCGTTGCGCTGCTTCAAAAATGTTCAAATCAGAGACTACTACGCTGAACAACGCCGCTTGTATCCCGCACCAGCGAAGGGACCCTCGAAAACGGAAAAGCGCGTCCTGTGGCGCCTACTGACAAACACGCTGCTCTGTCCAGCCGTACTGAAACGTTACGACCCGAAAATAAGTGGGCAGAGCCAGTACTGTGGTGAAGTGGCCGACACTTACCATATGGTCTGGGCCTGCCGACTGAACCCAAAATTAACCCCAATCCCCAACCCCACCAAACAGGACTGGGAGGCGACCCTGCTCAATAGCTCAGAACTAGAGGCACAGCGAACTCTGGTTCAGCGGGCTCGGGCGGCGGCTTCGACTAATGACGTCCCGGACTAGGGAGGTCGACCAGCCCGGTGAGGATAAGGGCTCTCTCGCATCGCCAGTTCCAATAAAGGTGTTTTCCTCCTCCTCCTCCAGAGTCTTGCTTACCGCCTGGCTTGTGCCCCTCTGGTGCTTGATCCATCCGATGCAACTCGAATGCCGCAGGCAACGCTCCTCTGATGGCTGACGTTTGCCGCGTCGCATACTCGGCAGCGAGGGCCTTTTCGTACGCCTTCTTGAAATCCAACGCAGTTTCAGCCAGGAGACGCCGTTGCAGCGCTTCGTCACGAACGCCGCAGACTAGACGATCGCGGAGCATGTCTTCCAGAGAGACGCCGAACTCGCAGTGCTCGGAGAGTCGACGCAAGTCCGCTACAAAATCCGCGATACTTTCGCCAGGCTGCTGACTGCGTTTGTGAAAGGAAAAACGCTGCACGATTACCGAAGGCCTTGGAGTGAAATGGGCTGTGAGCTTTGACACAATGTCCGCATACGGCGTCTCAGCCGGCGTCGCCGGCTAACACAATGTACGAAGGATGGCATACGTAGCCGGACCACAAACGCTGCACAGCACGGCCCGCTGCTGCTCCTCATCGACTACACCATTCGCAGTGAAATAGAACTGTAGGCGTTCGAGGTATGTAGGCCAGGCTGCCGCGTTGTCAGGAGAAAACTCTTCCGTGTGGCTCAGCCGACCGAAGAACACGTTCGAGACGCTAGGCTTAACTTCTGAAGCAACCTCGTTCGAAGCGCTAGGCTTAACTTCTGAAGCAACCTCGTTCGAAGCGCTAGGCTTAACTTCTGAAGCAACCTCGTTCGAAGCGCTAGGCTTAACTTCTGAAGCAACACCGTTCGAAGCGCTACCCTACTGAAAAAATCCACATACCGTCATACGGAAAACATACGGATTCCCGCATATTTTCCGTATAAAATATATGGATTTTGTACGGACGTATACTGATGCTTACGGAAATTGTAAGGAACATACGGAAGCATCATATGGTACATAAGGAATTCCGTATGGGCGTACGGATGTGGCCATAAGGAACATGCGGATGCCATATCTGTTATACGGATAGACTCATACGGCGATACGGAATATACGGAAAGAACAAACGGAATCCGTATGGGCTATACGGAAAGATCCACGTGGCAATAGTAGTATACGGAAAGCATGGTGTTCTACGTGAAACCATGACCATAGGCGAGCGCATGGGGGGGGGGAGGGGCGCCCCCCTTTTCCCTCTTGTCACTTAAGAGGGAGGGGGCCGCCCTCCCTCATAGCCTCCTCTATACAATTCTGTGCCCGTCAAACGCTCCCTCGGCGACCGTCGTCTTTCCCTCTCACCCACCATGGTATTACGCTACATTCCACCGCGGCGCGGCGCCACCTACGTTGGGCTTGTCTTTCGTGGCTTGAGGCGCTCCTGCCAGTGTATCGGACGCTGCCGTGTGTGTGTATGTGTGTGTGTGTGTGTGTGTGTGTGCCTGCAGGAAAGGTTTGTAATCTGCAGGATCTCGTAACGCCTTGGGAACCCGGAGGTGCATGACGCGACCTGCCACAACGCTAGTTACATCGGAGAACCACCTATTTTTGTGTCACCATGGACTTTGCTTGCTCGACCACGTTTCCCGCTTGCTTGGCATTACAGCTTCGAAGGTTTACCCGCCAGTGAGAATGCCATGCCTTCATTGCAGTTAAGGATGGCGGGTCAGTGCGATTACCTCGCAACGGCAGGACCTGTGTGAGAGATTGTGCTATTTCTACAGCCTCATAATATTTAGCATGGTCAGTGGTGGCAGACGTGAAGAAGTGTGTATGTGGTGGTGCGTGCCAGTACAGTGGTGTCGTGTCGTCTTGTCTTACAGTGCGCATTGTTTGTGGTTATTCTGCGTGGTGCATGCGAGGGTGTTGTCATCTGACAGTGCACATTGTTTAGGCTTGTTCTGCGCGTACATGTGCAGAATAAACATTATTCAATTTACTTTGATCTCTCGATTAAGCTGTCCTCAAATAAGTTCTGACTTAATGGAAGACCTTGCCTGCATTGTATGGACTCGCTAAACCAAAATGACTATGTTATTATGGCATCCATAATACCACATTTCCGTATATATGGAAGCCGTATATACGGAGGATACGGATTCGTATAATCCTTATATATGGATTATGCGGATCCGTATCATGCGGATCCGTACCATGCGGATCCGTACCATGCGGATCCGTATCATGCGGATCCGTATCATACGGATCCGTATCATGCGGATCCGTAATACCATAATTCCATATGTACGGATCCGTATCTTCCGTACATACGGATTTTTTCACTAGGGTAGGCTTAACTTCTGAAGCAACCTCGTTCGAAGCGCTAGGCTTAACTTCTGAAGCAACCTCGTTCGAAGCGCACGCAGTCGCCGTCGCTCCACCCCGTCGGTTCGTGAACTCGTCGCCAAATGTTATGTATGCATAACTGTAGTTTATTACTAGCCGACTTGCTGTGTACAAGCGTTGCCAGAACCAGAAGAGGAGTGTGAGAACGCGTCGGTCCACACTGTCCGCTCACTTCGAGGGCGGCGCTGCGGGCGCTCATGCTTGCCGACCGTATTCTCTGGGAAATATACAACATCCTTTTCTCCCTTACGGAATGTAGTCCGGGTAACGCTGAGGGGCTCTTCTATCACGACCCATCTGGATGCCCATATGTTCCGAAAGGCAACGAAAGCGCTCTCGAGGATACTGGACTGTTTCGCCGTTGGTGATATCAAACGCGGAACTCTTACTTGGGCTGCAACAGTGACTTTCCTAGAGAACAGATTTTGGGCTAGTTGGTTTGTTACGTTGAATGAAGCCATAGCGCTGATAAGATAGGGACCACAGAAAGAGGACAGGACGTGCGCTACTCACAACTGAATCTTTATTTCGGAAACAGGTTGTACTTATACAGCAATGAAAACAGCAAATAACACCAAAAAAACACATCAAAAGTGCAAGCCTGCATCATTCAGATACGCAATTTCCTTTGCGCTCAGCGCAATCGAGGGCGCGCTGACACAATTGGCACTTTCTCCAGCAATCAACCAGGCCTCGACAATCCCTCGCGCGTCCTTATCACGGTTCCTATACAAAACTGCCACTCATTAAACAGAGGTCGGCAGCCGCAGTCAATGCAATGCACTGATACTTGCCCGTCGCGGTAACAGTTAAGCTTCTGTTTGTGATCTCTGAGCCTATCATGGTGAGTTCAAATCGAAGGCTGTTGAAGCCGTTGCATCTGTTATGAAGTGTTGTGATGACGCCTCGCTGCAGAAAGTAAAAGCGGAGGGAAAGTGGTTCTGTTCTCGCTTTAACATTTCCCGCCATTTTGCAGGCTCCTCGCAGATGAAGTCAAATGCTTACCTCCTAATCTTTTATTTATATTTGTACAATTAATTGGAATAACATTACGTTGAATGTTTTGAATATGTTTTGTGAACTTCACCTGGTGACCAGCACACCTGGTGGCACCTGAAGGTCAGTAGCAGTACTCATTGATAATGAAAGAAAAAGAACAATAACAGTAGAAACGGGGGCCGCCCGCTGTGGTAGATCAATGGTCACGGTGCTCGGCTGCTGACCCGAAGGTCGCGGGTTTAGTCCCGGATGCGGTGGTCGCATATCGGTGGAGGTGAAGTGGTACAGGTCCGTGTACTAGGCAATGTCAGCGCACGTTAAAGAACTCGCGATGGTCGAAATTTCCGGAACCTTCTAACACGGCATGCCTCATAACACATGGGGGGGTTTTTGGCACGTCAAACCCTACATAATATTATTGTTAGAAACGGCGACGAAAATGAAAACATTTTAGAAACCTTTTCATGTTGGTCAGCATTTTTTGTTTTCGGTTCTTTATTATGCCATCTTCCGACCAGACAAATTACCGGCGTATCGATAAATTGAGTACTATAATATTCGAAAAGATTCTAAAGTATTCGACTCCATCTGTATTTGATTTTTTTTGTTATTCGGATTTTCTTTGAAGGTAAAGTTTGATACCGCCAAGAGTATTGTAAAACGAGCTTCTTCCTTGAAGTTCGTCACTGTCACAAAAACATTAATGGAATGACCATCCCAATTTCTTTCATTCCTTTACACGAAGATTTCCTGTTAGTATGATTTACTTTGGTATCATTTGAGTCTGTAGGTTTTCTTTCGTAGTTTGAATAGGCTACGTGAGAAGGCAATGCATTGTCATGGCCAGGTCAAAGGCGATGATAGGCATTTAAGGAGTTAAGGTTCGTAGGACATGCGGTCTGAGAGAGGCGCGACACTCAAGGAAACGTTGACCAGCAACAGTGCAGTTTGAATAACGCAGCCGTGTCAAACATGACAACAGTGCACGTACACTCGCTCAATCGTGGTCTCAAGCGCAAGTACTGCGTAATGCGAGGCATGAGCATGTACGGAATGGTGTCAGTAAAAAAAGAAAAAAAAACGACGCTCAGCAATAACTGAAATTTTTAGTGAAAATTATTCACAATTTATGCAACATAGAGATAAAGTTCCAGGCTTGTTTTATCGAAAACAATTCTTTATTGTCCACTTGAGCTAATCTGTCCTGCAAAAATTTTCGCAGTGCTGTCCCATGTTTACTCCGGCGAAGGTCTTGTTTTTTCTCATCTCTCTGTTACCGACTCCTGCAAAGAAATATTTTACGTCATCAACGTTTCTTTGAGCGAAATAAACATTGCGGAATAGAATGAAAATCTGATGTTTTAACTCTGCTGCCGCTTTGTGTGGTCTTCTGCAGAAAAATCTAATGCAATGTAGCTCCCTCAACCATTCTTTGAGTGTTTCATTCTTAAAGCAAAAAAGTGGGGCGCACTGCGGAACAGAGACAAGCGCAGAAGACGACAATACAGGCGCACACTCGCAACCGGAAGTTTATTGAAAAGGAAACACAAATATACAGCTTACAAAAATTACCACGTAGTAATGCTTCTCTCGCCTAAAAAACCGAATGACTATCCCCGTTGTACACAAATTCTTCAAGGCGCATGCGTCCAAACAGAAAATTCGAAGAAAAAAATTTTAAAAACCCTAAAAAATACCCCCCAGCACTCGGCACAGCTGGTTACCAAAAGAAGTTGTAACCTGCGGCCTCTAGTCGGTGTTTACCGCCCGTGTATTCGCTTAATTTATGGTGGACCAGTATGGTTAGTAGTGGGATTTGCATAATTTTTGTGGCACAATGCTATAGGAGAGAGGAAGCCTAGCTATGTATATTATATTGCAGTGAGGGGTGGGAAAGAGCGAGATGAGAGGGTAAGCGCCTAGCCAAGCCAGGATCAGCTAGGCGTCCAGCAGCTCTGCGGCGACCAACCCCTGAGCGACTTCATGCAAGTTGTGCTGATCCTTTTTCAGTAAGAGGAAAAAAAAGTCGCAGTTTCACCGCAAGGGCGAAGCAACAAATGCTATAGCAACAAATTGGCATTTCACGCGAACAACGGCAAGCAGATAAAAACTTGGAGCGCGCTGCTCAAGCGCAAATGACGCACGAAACATACGCACAGGTATACACAGGACGAGCGCGAACTAACAAGTGTCACAGTTGTTACTTCACTGTGTTTGAACAGCGCGCTTCTTTCGGAAATGGGGCCTCTGCAGCGAGCGAAGTGACCTATGTGAGGTCGGTAACCTAAACGCAATCTTTCCGCCAAAAGCACACGACGTAAAAACTGCCTCCATCCCCCCGCCACAAGATAAGCGCGCGCGCCCGCCCGGGCAAAGGCGACTACGCCCTGCAGGCCAAAGTGCAAGTTGGGGGAGCCAACGCATCGCAACGAGTGGGTGCCGAGCGCGCACTTTGCGCCATCCCGCTGGTTTGCTGGTAAGACAGAGAACACGCTGATATTCCCCAGAGATCGGCGTACCGCCAGCGGCGAATGGTGTATATAAATAGCTCGCCGTTAGCATGCTGAAGGACGTGCGCTTCTGTGGCCTAGCGGTTAGCGCCGCGCGCTGCGGAGCGAGAGGTCGCCCGTTCGATTCCGCTGGTCGAAAAATATTTGTCTGATTTATATTTCTTCGTGGCTTTCTTGGCTTCGTGGATATATATATATATATATATATATATATATATATATATATATATATATATATATATATATATATATATATATATATATATATATATATATATATATATATATATATATATATATTCCGACTCTTCCCCTCTTGGTGTTCTGAGCCGAGGCAGACACTGCCAAATAAACGGTGCTGCTGACCTTGTCTGGTGAGGTCTTCCTGCGTCTTCCAGAGTGGTGGAGGTTCGTCAAGATCCCGACGTCCTCCTGCGTTCGTGTTCTACCTGGAGCTACGATCCGGTCGCCGCTTGCGCATGGCCACCCCCGCAGCTATGCAGTCATCCGACCAAACAGCTAGCCCTAACGCTACAGCACCGACTCCACCGGCTGCCCTTCCTTCGTACACTGTCACAGGCCCCATGCGCGAACCACCCATGTTCGCGGGTCTCCGCGGTGACGACGTCGAGGACTGGCTCGACATTTACAACCGCGTGAGTTCAGTCAATCGGTGGACCGAAGCCGAGAGATTGACTTATGTACCCTTCTACCTCACCGGTATTGCGAAAACCTGGTATTTTAATCACCAAACTGACTTCGTCAATTGGTCCGCTTTTACCACCAAGCTGCGACAAATCTTCGCAAGCTCATCCAGCCGTTCCGAGATCGCGAAGCAAAAGCTGGCTGCGCGTGTTCAACTCGCGCACGAGTCGTACGTTTCGTACATCGAGGATGTCTTGGGCCTCTGCCGTCGTGCGAACAGTGAAATGACGGAAGCCGAGCGCGTTCGCCATATCCTCAAAGGAATATGCACGCTCGCATTCAACGCCATGGCTGTTCACAACCCTACCACGGTTGAAGATATTACCTCGACATGCCAGCGCCTAGACGAGCTGCAATCCCTTCGTCTCCAGCAAGAGAGCGATCCTCGCCTTACTACTCCCCTCGGATTTACGAGCGCTCATCCGCACCATCATCCGCGAAGAACTTCAACTGCAGGAACAGAGTCGATCATCTGGCGCCTCCGCCCAAGCGTCACCTTTCGACCTGCGCAACCTTGTCAAGCAGGAGCTGGCAGCCATGACGTCACCAACAGTACCTCTCGCTCCATCAGCATGCCCGCTACCAACATACGCTGATATGGCAGCCATGACGGCGCCGACAGCATCGGTTGCTCACACCACAGGTTCGACGCCCACATACGCCGATATTGCCGCAATACCACCTGCTGCCGTAACGCCTGGGCCAACTGAAGTTGCCTATGGTCATTTGGCTTCTGTGGGAGGCAGAGTACCTGTTGCGCCCTCGTATCCTGGGTGGCGTTCATCCCGTCCCGTCTGTTTTTACTGCGGTGTACGTGGACATATATCTCATTATTGCCGTCGCCGCCATCAGGATGAACGACGAGGCTACGCTGACTTCGAGCGAGACCGGACCCGAAGACCCGATCCTTATTGCCCCCGACTTCTACCCGTCCACACAGCACCGGTCTCCGTCGCCTCCCGCGTCCCCGCATCAACGTCAGGACTCCCGTCCCTCTAGACGACGATCTCTTTCGCCCTACCGCCGCTCTGCCTCGCCGCTTCGCCCCATCTCCTGCCTTGCTGACCAACATCCGGAAAACTAAGGATTGCAGTTTGTGGAGGGAAAACTGCGTCCTGTCGATCTCCTAAATTACCTGCTGTTCGCCCAGCCAATATGTTGGCAGTGACTGTTGAAGGTGTTCCTGTTCAAGCTCTTGATGACACCGGTGCCGCCACTTCTGTTTTGCGTAGTGACTTGTGCTCGCGGCTCCGTAAAGTCAGAACACCTTATGTGGGACCTGTGTTGCGCGGTGCAAATAACGTGCTGATTCAACCCGACGGACAGTGTACGGCTCGCGTTTCCATCGACGGCATACGTCACCGCATCGAAATGATTGTATTACCCACATGCGTTCATGAACTTATTCTCGGTTGGGACTTTCTACATTCTGCTTCCGCTGTTATATCATTTAAAGAAGACGTCGTTCATATCTCGGATACAGCGGATGCACCCATTTCGGCATTGTCACCCTCGATCTCCAGCTTACTCGTCGTTGAAGATTGTGTCCTGCGTCCTGGTCACGAACACGTGGTAGCTGTCGCATCTACCCAAGTAGCCGATGGTGATGCACTAGTTTCGCCTTATTTTCGTTCCACTTCACGTGGAATTCTCGTCGCCTCTTGTCTCCTCCGGTTTTCCTGTGGCCGTGCTTTTCTGCCCGTTTGCAACACAACTGCAGAATCCATGCTGTTGCCCAAGGGGATGACTGTGGCGACGATAGACGCCTCTCCATTGACCTCCATCGCAGCACTTTGCCCGTCTTCGTCACCAGTACCGACTTCAGGTTCGAATTCTTCCTCATTTCGAGCAGTCATCGGTTCAGACTTAACGTCTGCACAGTCCGAAGCTCTATTGGCACTTTTAGCTAAGCACAAAGCTTGCTTCGATAGCTGTGCCACAACCCTGAGTCAGACTTCCGTGGCTGTACACCGCATTGAAACCGATGGTTCTGGTGTGATACGCCGTCGGCCATATCGTGTATCGCAGTCGGAAAGAAAAGTCATTGAAAAAGAAGTTGGCGACATGCTATCACGAAATATAATACGGCCCTCTTCCAGTTCTTGGTCATCTCCGGTCGTTTTAGTGAGAAAAAAGGATGGCTCTGTTCGTTTCTGCGTTGACTACCGAGCGCTGAATAAGATAACACGTAAGGACGTATATCCTATGCCTCGAATTGATGACGCTTTAGACACACTCCAAGGGGCGAAATATTTTTCGAGCCTTGACCTACGATCAGGCTACTGGCAAATCCCCATGAACGAGGCTGACAAAGAAAAAACCGCCTTTGCTACGCCGGACGGGCTTTATGAATTTAATGTAATGCCTTTTGGCCTGTGCAACGCTCCAGCAACATTTGAGCGAATGATTGATACTGTTCTTCGTGGCCTAAAATGGAAGACCTGCCTCTGTTACTTAGATGATATCGTTGTTTTTTCATCTACCTTTACTCAACATCTTCAACGATTAGACGAGGTACTTCAGTGCCTTTCCAAGGCTGGCCTTCAGATAAATACGAAAAAGTGCACATTCGCCAGCAAAAGTATCAAAGTGCTCGGTCACGTCGTTTCGAAAGACGGCATCCAACCAGACCCTGACAAGATCACAGCGGTACTACAGTTCCCTCGACCATCCAACCAAAAGACGTTGCGCAGCTTTCTTGGTCTCGCGTCCTACTTTCGTCGCTTTATACGCAACTTTGCTACCATAGCGGCTCCCCTAAATCAGTTACTAGTCGCTGGTGCTTCTTTCGTATGGTCCAACGACTGCGAGTTCGCGTTTGAAACTCTGAAAGGACGCCTGACTTCCGGACCAGTGCTCCGCCACTTCGACGAGAGAGCACCCACTATGCTGCACACTGACGCAAGCGCACAAGGCATTGGGGCCGTCCTTCTGCAGCGTTATGCCTCCTCTAAAGAGCAGGTTGTCGCATACGCTAGCCGGACTCTGTCGACAGCTGAGCGCAACTACACGATCACGGAACAAGAGTGCCTGGCTATCGTCTGGTCGATACAGAAATTCCGCCCGTACCTCTACGGTCGGCATTTTACCATCGTCACCGACCATCACGCACTGTGTTGGCTGTCATCAATGAAGAATATGTCAGGACGTCTAGGGCGCTGGATACTGCGCTTGCAAGAGTACGACTTTACCATCACCTACAAGTCTGGAAAATGTCATCATGATGCCGACGCGCTATCCCGATGCCCGCTTTCGATCTCTCTTGAGAGTACGTCCTCCACATCGCCTTCGAACGGCTCCGACGTCCAGCCTGCCTCACAACACCTTTTGCTCGCTGCACTGGACCAAATTCAACTATCTTCGCCCTCCGATTTCCGCTCACTTCAGCGGGCAGACTCTTACTGTCGGACTTTCATTGATCGCCTTCGCGGTGTCACTAAACCACCCAACAGCCGCTTGCGACGCCAGCTTCGGCATTTTCGCCTCGATGACGGTGTGCTTCATCGATTTATTTACCATCCCACGGGTAACAAGTGGGTGCCAGTCCTCCCCCGCTGCCTTCGTCTTCGAGTTTTGGAAGCATTCCACGATGACATTGCTGCCGGTCATCTAGGCTTCCGCAAGACCTACGACCGCATCAAGACCCGCTGCTTCTGGCCGGGCTTGTCCACAACGGTAGCCAAATACGTGGGCTCGCGCGCGTCGTGTCAGCACCGTAAGCGATCGACATCCCCGCCGGCTGGTTTCCTGCAGCCTCTTCCTTGTCCGACCGCACCTTTTGAATTTGTCGGAATTGACTTGTATGGACCCTTGCCGTTGACGTCTTCTGGTCACCGCTGGATCGTCACTGCAGTCGACCATTTGACAAGATACGCCGAGACGGCGCCTCTTCGTTCTGCTACCGCTACAGAAATCGCCGACTTTTTCTTGCAGTCCATCGTCTTGCGCCACGGAGCTCCTCGCGTTCTTCTGAGTGACCGTGGCAAAGCCTTCATTTCCGAGGTCCTCGAGGAAGTCCTGCGGGCGTGCAATACGACGCACAAAACCACTTCTACATACCACCCGCAGACGAACGGCCTTACTGAGCGCTTCCACCGAACGCTCTCTGACATGATCTCCATGTACTTACGTCCTGACCACAAAAACTGGCATAACATTTTACCATTTGTCACCTTTGCCTACAATACTGCGATACAACGATCTACTGGCTACAGCCCTTTTTTCCTCGTGTATGGACGATCTGCTTCCTCCGTCTTCGACACGGCATTCTTCTTTGCTCCTGCTCCGTGCAGTACTTCTCTGCCAGAAGACTTTGCAGCTCGAGTCGCGCATTGCCGTGAAATTGCTCGTAAAAACACCGAAGCTACTCAAGAGGAGAGAAAACGTCGCTGCGATAGCAAACGACGCAACGTTGCCTTTAATCCCGGCGATAAGGTCTTACTATATATATATATATATATATATATATATATATATATATATATATATATATATATATATATATATATATATACGGGGCATGACGGCGACTGCAAAAAGCAGCCGAGAGTGTCCATATACCTGCTATCGCAGTAAAAAGTCACAGTTTCACCGCAAGGGCGAAGCAATGATTGGGATATCGACAAATTGTAACGTCATACGAAGTGAGGCCAGCAGTTCACTCGTACGGATCCGATCTCGCGTAACGCTACAAAACGCTGCTGTAAGAGAATACGGCTGCTTTAGGAAGAGCAACAATTTTCGCACAGTGTAATGAGAAACAGCTCGTTTCTTAGGATATAATGGTTAGGAGCACGGGCAGTCCCTCCAAACAGATGAGCCTGCTTGCACTTTATACGAACATGGAACACACACACACACACGCACGCACACACACACACACGCGCGCGCGCGCGCACACGCAAATACGCAAGCAGACACAAACACAAACGCGCGCACTCACACACACACACGCACGTACACACACACACACACACGCACAAAGAGACAAAGAGAGAACACTGCAGGCCCATAGGAAAAGGAAGAGTCAACAAATAAGTCTCTGCTGAGCGAAGCGTCAAGGTGAAGTTTTAGAATTCTTGCCTCTGCGCAAATCACATTCAACAAACTCTACGCTTGAATAGCGCCAGCAAAAAGATTGAAGAATCAGCGCGAGAACAGAAATCAATGTCAATTGATACTGTAGTGCGAGACAAGATGGTCGCCCAAGTCGTCACCACTCTTTGGGTAAGCAAAACGATGTGGCGGACCTGCGGCGGCTGCGCCGTTATGCCAGGCGGGGACCCTGAATGTTCTTTGATTGGCTCGAGCACTGATCCCGAGGCTCCTTTGAAACATGTTCGGTGCGTAGAAACATGCGTGTTCTTGAAAACAAATGAATCTATACAAGAGGCTCCTCTTGTTCTTTTTTATCAGGGCTATTAACCTTTTTTTGGGGACTTCCCTGCGTTTTCTGACCGTTCTTGCTGCTCCTGCAGCTATTTTCTTCCCCAGTAGCTTTGCGATCTATTTCTGAGGGATCAACAAATCGACTATTTTGACCATAACGTGACCACGAATGAGCAAGTTGAGCTAATAGTCATCAAAGAAAGTTAGAAATCATTCCAGAAATGACATCATCTTACATCTTCAAATACTGGACAGGGATAGATAAAGGCACAGAAAAGACAGGGAGGTTAACCAGGTTGTACCCGGTTTCCTACCCTACGCGGGGGGAAGGGGCAAGAGGAGAAAAAAGAATAGCAAAAGCAAGGAGGAAAGAGAGAGCAAGTAGCACGCGCACGCACATTAGTGTTCACCGCTCAAACACAGACAGTCAAAACCGATGAATATTTGTGATTGGTTCCTCTGAGTTGTCTAAAAGTAGGCTAGCATCCTAGATGTTAAAAAAACACACATTTCCCGGTAAGGGAACCCTGAGTAGTATGCGAAGCACTCGGGATCGTTCTTACCGTAAATCACCCGTGACATTGCCCACTCGCGCATGCAAATGAGTGGCAACGCGTGTGTACAGTATATATAATGTGTTTTTGCCGTTTTTTGTCGGCGTTGCCGCATTGCCTTTCGCGGGCGGGCGCGCTTTCACGATCGTTTTCATCCATGGCAGAAAGATAATTTGTGGTCTGGAACGCGCTTATTATTCATCGTCACCAGCGTCATCGTCATCGTCATGACGTGTAGTGGGTACCTTGCATGTGCTGTGCCATTATGGCAGAAAGAGAATGTGGGATCTGGAACGCGCTTATTCTTCATCGTCATCAGCGTCATTGTCATCGTCATCGCGTATAATGGTTACCTTGCACGTGCTGTGCCGTGATGGCAGCGTCATCGTCATCTGGCCACGGGAGACAATGGGGGGACAGAGCTCGTTCATGAGATGCTTCGCATCGAAAAGCTTTCAAGGAATGGCTCCAAGGAATCCAAAACTTGCAGTGCGCATTCCGCTGACGGTGTTGACATTCTGTTGATGAGAGTGCGCATCGTGGTCATGAGAGACCTCAACACAGCCAGGACTTGTAGGTTTTCGTCATGGCAATCATCTGTAGACGATGAAGCACATTGTGGGGCATTCTGGGTCGGCTGTGTATGAGTGCGCAGTGGCGGCAGGAGGCCCACGCGTCATCCGCCGCCGGTTTCAAAGCCTCTGCGTCTTTTCGGCTCTACGATTGTGATGAATTGGGCGGAGGTGGTGGCGGCAGTGGTCACAGCTGTCGCTTCAGAGAAGCCTGGTGGTCTGTTGGAATAGGAAGTCGCAGGGTCCGACCAGATTGGGCAGCAGTAGTCGTAGACCTTCATCGCCGACGCGAGCGCCGTTTTCTATTTGTTGCGACATCTTGTGCGTTGAGCCGTCCCGTACGATCTGTCTCGGGATACTCGATTCTTTTTTCACTAATGGACAGTCCCTTGATGAAGCTTATGTGATCTGTGGCAGTTGATACATGTCAGGGAAGTTGCTCGGCCGGATTCCGCATCGTGTGGCTCTGAGCAACGGCGGAAAAACGCCACTCTCCGGCAAACGCTGCTCACATGACCCATTTTCTTTTGTACATTTATGGCACTGGAGTGGTCATGGTGTAAATGGACGGAACACGTGACAAAAGTGTCCCACCTTCACGTGGGATTGCAATGTGTCGCCTTTGAAGACAATCTTTACACAGCGCGAGTTGCCCAGACGTGAGACTTGGACGATGTTGCTATGGTCTGGTCACTAACTTCTTGGATGAGCATTGGGAGGTCACCACAAGGAATGGAGATGTCGGTATCGTATATTACACCTACCACCATGTCCCTGTTAAGGGGAATGTGAGCTCGGACCTTGATACCGTCGAAGTATGTGACCCTGGTCGGAGCAAGCAGAAATTCCTGGTGTATAAAGTCGATGGCCAAGACATTCTTACTGGGGTTAACTCGAATATACTATGTTTCGTTTGGCGCCGGATACTCGAGTTTTCTCATGATCGTCTGCCGCTTCAGGTGTCTCAGATTGTCCGATGTCGTAACAGGCACAAATAAGATGGTGTAGTTCGTTGAAGGTGGTGTAGTTCTTCAGCTTCACAGTAGATGCAGTTGAAGCTGGTGAAGCGCCCAGAGATCTTCGATTTGGTTCACGAGAGCAAAGTTCGGTGGACTCACTGTCGGCGCCGCCGACTTCACTGTTACGTTTCCTCGAGGAGCCCGCCAATGGAGGCGGCATGCCTGGAGGGTGCGCAGGTGAGTCTACTTTCAGCGTAGCCAAACAAAATACCGATGGCTACGCGAGGAACATGAAAAATCAGCAAGAACTGTCAACCGGCAACTTACTGCACATACTAAAACAGCCTACGTCTTGGCATTACACGCGTATATGAGATGCTTTTTGCAGTTTGCGTCGTTTTCCAGAACACACCATGTACGTTTGAACTATTAAACTATCTGGAAGCGTTTGCCAACGCCACCACACGCAGCTAGGTTGCGGATACAGAAGATCTTGTTTAGCATAGCCCTCACACAAAAGGCGAAGCTTGGGTGAGGGCTATGGATCAAAAAAATCTCTCACGCCAAACAAAGGCACCAATCTTGTCTGAGTCGAGCCTATCGCTATGCAAGAACTGAGGAAAGGGAAACAGATAGCTCGATTTATGTTTGCCGTATTAGTGAGAAGCCAACATCGAGAGGAAGCCAAGGAAAGCTGGCGAAGATAGTCATCTTGCGTCATACTCCAAAGGCTCAAAGGCAATGTTGTTGTACTGACAGTCGTAGACTACAGGAGGTGTGGGGTCGGAAAAGCTAGTGTTCCCTCCCGCCCCGCCCCTCCTATCCCAGCACGAGATTTCTTTCTTCCCCATAGAAATTTCAAAATTAGGCTGTTGGTCGTCCTTTCTGGCAGCTATTTCCCAGAAGCCTGTTTATTCCCATGTCTTTCCCTTTAAAGGTTAAAACATTATGTGAAAAAGGCCCTAAGAAGTAGTTATTTGTGCGGAATATGATGCCCGGATAAAAAATTCGTGTCTGCTTCAGCTTTGGCTAAAAAAAGTGTTGAACAGCGTCGTGATATCTCTTGGTCTTTTATACGACAAAAATGATTCCGAAAGCAGTAAGCATCCATGACGCGTTCAGTCAGTGAATACTTTCGCGCGGATTTGCTCGCCGAGAAGACATTGCATTTCCTTGGATGTCTACAGATGCGTGCCCTTTTGACCTGCCTATCGGCTAGATGAGAAAAGATAACTGGTACGCCTTTTCCATTCAACAGTTAAGCGTGTTACTACTGGTATTGTCACCGTAGAGCACCTCGAATACTCAACCAGAAAATATCTCTGGCACGAAAAATTCGAAACCCCGACTTTGCATATAGTGTAGTGGTACGAAATGGTATTGGCTACTATCTGGGAATTATCTTTGGTCATTGTGATTTCACTTGTATAAATAAATTTTCCTGCGCTACTGTTAACCAAATCTCCCCAGGCTGATTCATATTTTAAGAAAGTAAGCACACCATGACAATAAAAAACCACCCAAGGAGCCAAAAAGCTCTCAAAACGCAACAAAAACAAAGCGACATTGCTTTGAAACGAAAGACGGCGGAGAACGGAGCGGTTGGGCCTTCGGAGTCCAGTCTACAAAGGCAAAATTTGGGGAAAGAATTGCCATAATAACCGTCATGCTTTTCTTTTGTCATTTTTAACACTTTTATTAAAATATTCATAAGGTTTTATTCAGAATAGGCGTCATGAAAGTTCCCACGAAAGGCATTCATGCATATATGCCACAAACATTCGTTGCGACAGCAAGCGCTTGATCGCTTCCTTTGAGGTAAAGTACACGGAACTTACATGCAGAAAATGCTTTATTTTAACACAGTGGATTGGAAGCTTATAAGATAGAAACGCAAGCACCTGAAGAGCAATCATGCTTGGAATCTAGCGATAAGGAACCGCGGCCAAATGAAGTTCAGCTGAAACCTATATCGTGAGCGGACACGAACACCGCAAATGGCCACCTAAACTGACAACTAATTACAGAGTCTTAAAGCCCGGGGCCGCTAGCCGTGGAGTGCTCGCACTCTTGGGTTTTTTTTTTTTAGCTCACTCCGCTTTTCTTCTGATCACCAGTCGCACACAACGAGAATACAAAAAGCTCAAGGATTTGAGTCCGCAAGACACTTTGCGGGCTCAGCACTAAAACTCAGTGTTGATGTGTTTACATTCTTAAAGCATAAGCACATGCCATTGTCAAGTCGACTTGTCCAGTTCCCTCTCGGCTAGAAACGTTGTTAGATGTAAAAATTGACACTTGAAAATTATGTACGTTGGCTCAGCTGCAAGAATACTTCACACACGAAAGTTTTCGTTCCCCGCTGATTCTCTCGCTGTAAACGTGGCTCAGTGACCAACTAATCTGCAGGGAGTCAGCGAATTTACAGCGAATCAGTGAATGCTTTCGCACATATTTGCACGCCAAGAAAAAAATTATGTCATTACTTGAACGTCTAGAAATGTGACCTCTTATAAAAGTTCTGAGAAAAGAAAACACCATGCGTTTTTGATTGGTCAGTTTCACAGGTGAGCGACGCATGTGCCATGTCGAAGGCACAAGCCTGCAAGAAAACAATGTGGTCTTTTATTGAACACATAGAAATAATTTCCCATTAATTATCCGTATAGGTAACATGATTTTACTTTTAACTTGCAACATCATCTCCTTATTCTATGGCTTATTCTGGCTCACTCGACACGAATTCCTGTGCTTCGATAGCGCAGAAAGCAATTAAAGCTTCGCTGAAGTACCCGAACGCAAGAAATCTGAGCGACCGCCTGTAGACTGCATGTGCTCCCCCAAGTGTGCTCCTGATCCCGAGTATCTTCCTTCTATTCTGTCTCTCTCTTACCCCTTTATCCCTTACCCCAGTGCAGGCCAGCAAACCTGACGTCCGTCTGGTTAACGTCCCTGCCTTTCCATGCATCTCTCTCTCTCCGGTGCGCTGTTTGAGAAACATAATGTCACCAGGTGCCTGCGCCCTACCATCCTAGATATCATTCACGTTACCGTCAGATGTATCCTAGTTTCTGTTTATGAATTTTCAGCTTATTTTGAAAGAAATCTCCTCATGCGTAACAGGTCACTGCTTGAAATTAGCAATATGCGTTTAGATTAACGTTGAAGACTAACGGGGACAGAGAGAACTGGCATCCGTTACAAGCAGAGAGTAGTGATGTATGACTATGGATAGGCGTACCCTTTCTCGTTTTCCTTGCTTTTCATTTTTGACAATCCAAGAAGTACTGCGGTGGTACTTCAGCACACGACATCCCTTTGGGAACAGGAAGCTTCACGGATATGGTTCTAATGACGCTGTCTGCGTACCCCTGATATACGTGTATTATAGTCTAAACGTACGGGAGCGTCAGCTTGTACGCCTTAGTGTACAGCAATGGCAGTATGAAGAGACGATGTATTTCAGGCACGGGTCTGATTTCAATGGCTGTGCTCACCGTTATTGTTTTCCCTATGGTGTTACTTGCTTTTCACGGTAGAATTTCGCCTATGAATCAGTTCATTGGCTGACGTACGCTTCGATCTGCCGTATTTTTCACCACGACAGCGACGTCACAATATCGTGGTTTGAGTGAAGAAAGAGGGATAGAGAGAGCTAGACAGAATATTATTATCTTGAATAATATGCGATGAAACCGAATGATAGCAACAGGTTAAGTGGCTGGTTCTATGGGGCCGTCTCGTTTTTACGGTGAAATGTTTCAAAATAATTGTTAAAAACGATCACCCTAAATACTAATCTGGTTACATCATGAACGTTTCTCTGTGTCTTTTCGTTTACATGATTGCTTTCCTTTGTCCTTTCTGAGAGGCTTTGTAAGCTAGCTTAATGCTTTGGTAACTTAAGGTTCATTCATTCAATTTATGCATTTCGTTCTAGAAGTGTCCACAACGAAGACCACATGATTATATGTTTTTAAACATCAAATTAGATCACTGCTCGTAAAGCAGACAAGGCTTCGTACGTGTTGTGCACCTAAACTGGAGAGTATGCTACATATTTTACATCACTGCAGCCCGCTCTACAAGTCGTACGTGATTGCTAGTTTCACAATAAAGAAGTCGATTTTGAGACGTTATAGCATGGCACTTTATCTGTGATAATTACTTATGTATGTTACAGGTTCAATAATACGTGAAACAACCGAAACAGTAAAGCCGAAAATATTTACACACCGACCAGAAGAAGCGTAACGCTGTCGCCTGTAGCGTGTGTTTTACTTGATGTAGTGCGTTCGATAAGGGCTATGGTGACGCTGGTTTTGGTTCCGACTGTTTTGTTTGGGATGGCCGTGACCGTGTGACTGAGTCTTCTTTTTTGACTTCATGGCGCTGGGTGACTGTCTACCACGTCCTCTTCCCGCCAGACTAGCAGAATAACGCATTTGGGGGGCTTGGACCAGGCAATGGTAGCGCAAGAGCAGATGACGGAGCTCCATTTTCTCTCGTGGACAGAAGAAAGCCGAAGATGACGAATGTGATCGCAATGACGAAATCTGAAGGCTTCATAGCGCTCACAGACTTGTAGTGTTTTAAGCTGTTCCACGAGCATTCGTGTGCAATTATATATGCTCGTACACAATAAGAGAGCTCTGATTCTATTCCTATGCCTTTCTCGGTGTAGTTTTCGAAGGCCTTTTAGGAGTTCCAATGGATTGTGTTTCATTATGCATTGTAGTTGCATCGATCATGGAGACAAATACCGTTGAACAAAGTACAAAAGAATAGAATGATTTAGTTTAGCGGGATTAGCGGAATAGAGGACCTTACAGTACACAGGGTGCGAAACGCGCATGCGCGAAGCGTTAAGTGACTCATAGCGTTTAACGTACGCACAGGGCGCAAACTATTTCTCAAATTAAATGTTACCGTGCTTGCGTTGTTTACGTGGTCTACGCAAAACACGGCGGTGATCCCGGATGTTAGCTTCGAATGGAATTTGGTGTTGATGCTGCATTAATTTCTTCCGCAGCTAACGACTCTGTCAAATGGTTTCGCTTAGCTTCGGGCAGCCGCGATGAGAAAGCATTATGAATAGCTTAGCCTAGGTTCGCGGTCAATTTCCATTCCATGCGTTCCTGGGCCTAACGAAAGAATCGTTATAAATAATGCCGCAACATATGAATTTTCGCTTTTATTGCGTGGCTCAAACTTGTAAATTTTTATTTTTTACTAATTAGAAGGAGTATTTTTTCGTGCTGGGATACGGGCAAGCATTTTCAGTTTTGTTTTTATTTTCACTTTTTTTTTACGCGTTCATCCCCGCCGCCTTCACCCATGCGCGCGTAAACACTGTCTAACTGCACCAAAAGTTTTGTTCCACTATGTAATTTTGTGGTACGGCAACTCTATCGTCTTAAGGACACGTGAGAAGCCACGCACCATACCAATTCTTGAACAGTGCACAGCGCTGAAACCTACGGGAAGCAAGGGGCATGAAAGAATAGCGAAGCGTATCATGTTCATACACATGAGAATGCTCGCGTCAGTGCCGTCGATTTCACTGCACAACAGTGAAATCAGTTATTTTTTGACAACGTGAGAGCCTTTTGTTTGCCGAGGCATGGGACGTGGTGGCATCTTGTCTATCTCTGCGCAGATACCGTATTTTTTCTGTCTTCTGCGCAATGCGCAGAGCTTCTGCATATATATTGCATTTACCGGCAATAAACTAGTGGTTGTTAGTTCAGCGTCCTCGTCTGTCGTTCTTTCGCTGTCCAGTGTCCAGCGCTGTTTGCTCGCGCCTTAATCATGTACCAAACAACCCAGTTAGGTGCCCTCCTATATTTTTTAGCCGCATGAAAATGAAACTTATGCACAAACAGGTACACTTCTCAAATTTCAAAGAAAAAAAAATCACAGCATATCCACGGAGTGAATGATGATGAGTGGGCGAAGCTCCGGAGGTTCATCGGTAAACCGTGAATCTTCCGTGAAATTCGCCCAGTATATCATCAAAGACGTGACAAACACTGTGTGTGTATATATATGCAAGAAATTTATATTTTATTCGTGAGCCGTGATTTTCTGTTTTGTTTTCGTTTCTTCGTTGGTCGTGGTTACCGTTTACATGATAAGCCGTGGCTTCCGTTCCCCCTTCATTATAACGGCTTTATGGTCGGTGAAATGGAGGGAGAGCGGTTCCTGGATGGGTCGTAGTCGAAAGTTTGCAAAGACGAGATCGATGCAGGTTCCTCGGATGGTGGTTGGTTGCATGTGGTCAAACGATATGCATGTGAGACCATATCGCGATGCCATGTGTTGTATGAGCCAACTGTTTTCAGTGATGTCAACGTTAAAGTCACCCACCAGTAGGGTAACGGACACGCTTATTCTTCATCGTCATCAGCGTCATCGTTATGACACATAGTGGGTACATTCCATGTGCTGTGCCGTGATGGCAGCGTCATCGTCATCACACAGGGGTGGCTACGACGCACAACGAGGGACTAACCCATGCCCGAAGGAGCTTCGCCCCAAAAACCATGGCTCATCTCTCCGTCATAGGAATCGGTGTAACACGAAAGTGAAAGGTATCTTCACAGTAGTTGCTTATTGTGTATTATGAGAGTTTGTACAATGTCTATTGTTGTTAGGTAACTATAGCACCGCTTGACGTGGATGCACCCACGTTGACGCCTTGTGGCACATCTCCATCGCGACGACTAACGCCCATGATCATGATTTAACCGCTGTGGTAGTTGAACGTTGTAACCTATACCTGGACACAGAGTATCACGAATCGCGCGCAAAGATGACATCAACAAGCACGTATTAAACACTGGTATTGTGCACTTTAAAGAGTCGTCATTTAAGGAAAGAAACGGCACAGCGTGCGCTACCGAGTGATGCGGTAACCTACGCCTGTGCTTATGCATACACTACCACACTCCGCTTCAGCAACACGGGAGGCAGAGGTTCGTAGCTTGAGCCCCGAACACACGCAGGTGTTCCACGTCCCGCTGGCCTCCGTCTTGCTCCACCAAGACACCACATTTACCCGTCGACATCGCTGCCTTTCTGCATCTCTTACTATTCGGTGCTATTGCACTCGAAGCAGTCGGAGGCGAAACACCGTTGGTGCAAGTGGAAGCTGCACTACTCCGACAACGAGCCGTCACAAGCTAACACGAAGCGAAAGGCAGAGAACATAAGTAGAGGGTCACATAACTGCATCTAGGGCGACTCCCCGATGCTAGCGTGGCTAGTGTTTGTTGCTGCTATCGAGGCGCCTTAACCATGACCTCCGAGATTACGCGCCGGCGCGCAATCTCGGACGCCATGCTTTAACTGCGTCGTCGACGGATCGTTCTCTGTCGGTGCTAGTACGTGCCATGCCGCATTACTTCTCTTCATCTCTCACAGACGGCAGCAGCACACGACCCCGCCTAAAACCCCTGAAACTTCGTAAAGTAGCGACATATGTGGGGAAAACCGCGCGTCCTCTCTTTTCTCCCTGCTCCGACCTCTCTGAGGCTGACGCCGCGTCGGCATTGGCCAGATTCCGTCACGTGGCAGCGCCCGCGGCGTTCGCTTGTTTACCGTCGCTCTCGAATACCATCTTTGCTCTCGAAGCGCGGACTCGCTGGTGCACGGATCATGTGTTTTACGGATACGCACTTGTCCTTCCGTGCGCGTTGTGCTGTGAAATACTTTTCACCCAAGACTGACGTCGCTGTTGCGCCTTCTGATGCTACAACAACTCCAGTGACGGCCAAAAGCTTCTCATAATACCGTCCGTTAGCGCAACGAGCTGCTCCAAAAGACGTGGTTGCATAGAATCGGAAGTGAGAGTTCAGGCCCACATTTGCGACTCGACTTTGCGAGGTACGTTGCGAGTCGCTCACTATGAGTATGCGTCGAGGTTCGCGTAATTCGATGCCCGTTCTAACGACATGCATGTCACAGTTAATTGTGCAGAACGTCGCCATCTCTGCGGGGTCTGTTTTTTTGTCAACAATACATGGTTACGTTTTTTGGTCGACGTGATGCGCCGACAAGTTTGAGTTCGCGGTATTGGTTTATGCACTTAGCAGGCACGCGGACGCACGATCGACAGTGTGATTGCGAAACTTCAGATTCCGCGCTGCTGTTTTGAGTAAACAAAACTGGAGTGGGAAAACTCTCATTGAGATTTGTACTCTGCGTTGGTTTTTGTTGCGTGCTCGTATATTTCAGAGCAAATTGCGTTCTCTAGCTCTCTTACGTTGACGGATCAGCCGGGGTACTTGTAATGCGATGGTAGCTATGCAAAGCACGCATGACCGACCGAGTCTTTGGGTGCGTTCATGGGTACGCCCCGTATACGTGCCATTTCGCGCGACGGTTTACGTGCTATTTCGTGTGAAGGTTTATATCCACGAGTGGAGCTCCCGCGAAGGAATCGCTTACGGTGGCACGCTTGTTCATTCATTCGCTTGCTCGTTCTTTCAACGATATAGTTCGTGTGTCAGACACGTCAACAAGGCGCACTTGCGTCTAAACACTTAACGAAACAACCACAGCTGTTGGAAGGCATCAAATATAAATGATGTGCGCTTTCTGGCGCATTATTAAGGCGAAAGCCCTAGACGCCTCATCAAACGCTGAAATTGACCGTCGGCGACATCACCGTGCCGCGTCCACAGCGTCAATGCGAGCTGTTGCTTCCACTTACAGTCATTGTGAATGCTGTCTGCACTTATTGTATACTCTATGCGGCACTACACAGAGATGTCGTGGGCCAACGTTACACTCGTATAGATAATTTTAGGATGAGTTAGACGGCTAGCGCGAATGCTCTCAGCGCGCTGCCTGGCAAGAAGCG
>JALIZH010024898.1:0-36064 GCA_030522465.1 Rhipicephalus appendiculatus | reverse complement strand
TGAAACATGAGAAATGCGCTAATTTGTCTCCCATCAGGGGACACTGCTCAGCGACTTATGATCGAAAGTCAGTGCTACAACGAATACAAAAGGAGTGAGATGAAGGCAGGACATGCGCTTTTTTTTCTTTCCTGCTTCAAAGACTACATTCTTGAAAGATGCAGGGAGGGGGGTAAGAGATGGAGAGCATGCTCGAGTCTCGTATATTTCTGAGACCGCCCCTTATCTTCATACCAGCGCATACACCCCCCCCCCCCCCCACCCTTTATCTTTTCCATTAAAGTTCTTAAACACAATTTTGAAGGGTAGATAACATGTGGGAGATTTGTGTATACACACGCGCATCATCTACGAAATATCAACAGATAATATAGCCTAGAACGTATTTAAAATCGATTTTAAAGTTCATATCACCCTATTAAACGTGCCTTCGTTTATTGTGTAAACAACCAACCACCCGCTACGTCACGAGTTTAAATATAAAACTCCAACCAAAATCACCAATCGTCTCCACAGCAGCCGATAGAAGAAAGGAAGACAATAATTCGTGACCTCTGCACCAACGGCTATGCAAAGGCGTTTATTCGCAGAGCCCTCCGTAAGAGAAAAGACGGGGGGAAATGTGACACCAACGGCGCCGCAACGACGCCACGTGTCGATCCCCTACATTGCTGGCGCCAGCGAAGCAATAGCCCGTATACTAAGAAAGGCAGGGGTCGACGTTGCCCACAAGCCATCCACCACCATCGGCAGTTTCATCCCTCTTCCCAAAGATAGCGCACCTGCGGAAAAAGCGCAAGACGTCGTGTACCGCGGATCACGTGCGCCGACTGCCCCGCTTCCTACATTGAGGAAACCAAGAACTTCCATGAAAGAATGCGGCAGCACAAGAATGACCATCCGTCACTTGAACAGCGGACGGCGCGAAGTGACAGAGCAATGCTAGCCGGTTTGACCACCATACCAGCCCAGAGGCGCGGTGATTTTGGAAAAAGAAGGGAACCTTCGGCAGCGGCCCCTGCCTCGAATCCTGGCACATCCAGCAGACAGCGGGAAACATCAACCCCACCACCAGGCACTGCCCTCCCTGTACTGCCAGGGCTTGCGACGACTAACGGCAAACCATCACGCCTGGCAACAAGGCGTTGCACATCTCGGGCCTTCTCACCCCTGAACAAGAAGCCGATCATGTTCTGAAACGTCGCGGTTTCTTAAAATAAATTTTGGCTGGAGTTTACTCTTTCCTCCAGCTTTCTGTTATCCCAACCAGGCAGACTTCTGCCAAATGTTCACCTTTGAAAGAATATAGATATTATGTTGCAGGCCCCAAGCCTAGAGTGTCGAGCTCGTTGCTTCGCATTGTACTCTACCATACCCAACCCAAACGCCCGTTGTTTACCGATACGCACAGATAGCCAAGCAGCCTGTCGAGCCTTCGCGACAGGTGACATTCCAGACGCGCATTACAGCACACTAACGAAGCGCTTAGAGGCCCACCCTTAGTTACGTGTTCGAATACAGTGGATACCTGGTCACACGGGGATCAGAGGGAATGAAGCGGCACACGCCATGTCCCGTGTAAGCCTCCCGGGCCCTCCCCTGTGGTGGCCGGATTCCCTGAAGTGAACCGAATTACTTGCTATGGCGCGTTTAGACAGGCGCGAACGATTAGACGAGACGCGCAACAACCGCAGGGTTTATCCCGATCCACCTCACTCCATGACGAGACGCGAGGCAGCCCTGATGAGGCGCGCCGAAACTCACTCTTTAATGACACCCCATATTCAGCATTACATACAAGGCAAGGACGGGTCTCCTGCCTGCGTGGCATGCGGTGGCTACCCGGATAACGCTCACGTTCTGTGGGATTGTCCGAGTGGCAATCTAAGACCTGCGACCCTGGAGGAGTGGCTGGCGGACTCCTCCCCAGACACCATAAAGGCACTACTCGGACATATAAACGTTTAGGCCTGCCTGATGGCTAAGCCTTGCTTTTTTTTATTAGTGGACCCGGACTGGGGTTCGTTTATTTTTAATAAAGTTGTTCTCTCTCACTCTCTCCTTGCATTCCTTGGCGTGTATTAAGAGCTCGAAAGCAAGGTACGAGAAACGAGCCTGGGAAACGCCCGTGCCATGAAGCTTTTTGCCGTGTGAACTGGACGAACACAATGACGGCTGAGGGACCACCGAAAGTGCTTCGGCGCGTCAACGCTGACTATGAATGGAAAGGTGTTTGAATAGGAAACAAAAGAAAAATACGAGAAAAAAAACGGATTTTGCTTCTGTCGGCAAGGACTAAACTGCAGACGTGCTGGGGAAAATATGGCAGCAATATCTCCTAAAGAGAGTCTAGAATTCGAAGAGGTCATTAAAGTTTAAAAACTCCTTGAATTGCAGAGAGGTAACAGAATTCTTTGACCACATTACAGCCCAAAGAAATTTGTTTTTGCGAGTGAAGAAGCGTCGCGTATTGGATGAATGGTGCGTTTCTACCCCCTTCCTCCTTGAAATCCGATCGCTACAACTTTCAAGGTACCACAGGGGCAAGCTTCATCTAGCCACTTTAAATAACGCAGCCGCTGTTTAACTGGTAGCGAATGACATGACGAAAGCCGAAGGTCTGTATCGTCGCTACATTTTTAACAAAGCTTGAAATTCGGCGAGATGGTGCATAGCTACTAGGAAATTTTTAAGCGCAAAACCCCTCCCTCTCTCATTCCTCTCTTGCTTACTTTTCTGTCTCCCTTTACCCCTTCTCCAGTGCAGGGTAGCCAACCAGATATTTGATTTCCGGTTAACCTCCCTGCCTTTCCGCATCCGATCTCTCTCTCTTTTAAGCGCAAAACAATGCATCCACAAGGCATTCAAAAGCGCCCGTTCTGTATCTCTTGTACTTGTGAATGTCTTGTTTGGCGCTCAAAAATTTCCCAATTGCCACATTTATTCATAGAAAAACCGAAGCGGCATCTATGGACACAAGCGGTTGAATGCAAGAGAGAGCGAAGGGGCGCTCGATGCTCGCGAATGGTGCTGCTTTGTCCTATTTAAATCGACATGAATGATGAAGCTGGAACATTGCACTCATTCTCCGTTTATTAGGTACGCAATTGTAGATCAAACTCAGATCACGATGTCGCTTTATAAAAGTGGGCTGGAGTTGTACATGTGTCAGAACATGCTGCACAGCCCACTTACATGCCTTCGTATATAAGGACATGGACAGCTTGATAATCCGAAAAAGAATTCTGGGGCATGACAAGACGGTACATCTATACGATTACAAGGCACGCCATAAAAGAAGTCTATAAATATTTGTAACCATAGGTCGGCAAAATAAATGGAGCCCACGCAGACTCACTCAATATTTTTCGCTTAACACTCACTAGGACCCAGACTAACCAAAATTCTGCGGAAGCGAACTCACTCGGACTCAGACTCATGAATATTTTCGTCAACCGGACTCACTCGGACTCATACTCACCAACATTTTCCGCAAGCGGGCTCACTCGGACTCATACCGACGAAAATATAACTCAGCTGGACTCACTCAGATGCAGACACACAAATATATTCGTCAACCGGACTCACTCGGACTCATACTCACTAAAATTTTCCTCAAGCAGACTCACTCCGACTCAGACTCATCTAAGTATAACTCAGCCGGACTCACTCGGACTCAGACTCACCAAAGTATAGCTCAGCCGGACTCACTCCAAGTCAGACTCACCCAAATTTTCAAGCGGACTCACTCGGACTCAGGCTCACCTAAGTATAATTCAGCCGGACTCACTCAGACTCATACTCACGCCTCAATCTGAGTCTGAGTGGCTCGACTCATGAGAGAGCTTGCCGACCTGTGATTACAGCTACGCCAATGAAATTTTTTGTGGGATGTCCGCCTCGAAAAGATAATGGAGAAGTACGAAAACTGATTGCAGATAGAATAGACCTTCAGTAGTTAAAATTTTAAGAACATTTTTTTACATCAGTTTCGATATGGTGTTTGTTTACAAAAGATAATCGCTGATAGTTAGGCCACTGTTTAAGTAAGGTCGATTAGAAGAGTAGATTTATGATCAGTGATCCTTTACGAATCGATTGACACCTATATGTCAGGTTTATCCGGTCTATATCCTTAATTATTAGTGAAAAACTGGGAGCTTACCTGAGCTGCTGCCGAGCCCGGGAGCGGTGCAGTGGAGAGTAGTTATAAAAGGGACAGAAAGTGGTGTTGGCCGATATAAAATTACTTAAAAGAATATAACGAGTTAAGCCCTGCCTGCTGCACAGAAGTATCGCAGGCTGCCGAATTGAATTAAAAATAATAGGACATGATATGTCAAAAATTTATTTTTTGATAAAATAAAAAGAAACATTAAAAGAAAGGGGAGTACCACCACCAGCGAAACCACAGCCGAGGGGGCGGGCCGGCAAAATCAGGGTATTTATTATGTATATGTAACGTCAACTAATTTACATACTATTTCTTGTCTTCGTCTTGACTCACAATTATGTAATGCTCAACTAGATCACATACTACTATGACATGTCTTCGTCTTGACTAACAATTTTCATCTTCTCCTTTTTCTTCAGTCTTCCTTGTATGCCCTTCCTGGAGTCTTATCTTGAAGTCTTTCCATTGGGGTCTTCATCAGTTCTTCATCTGTATTGGCTCCTTTTTTATATATGCTTCCTCACCCCTGCCCAGGCTCTTACATTTGACGCTTCATTTCAATTGTGCATAATCAATGATAAGCTATGATCTAAATTGAGGTCTCACATTTTCTTTCTTCCCTATTTTTTCTTTTCCTCTGTTCTTTTTTTTTTCTTTTTCCTTTTTTTCTCTTTTTGCTTCTTTTTTTTCTTTTTTGCTTCTTTTTGCTTCCTTTTTTTTCGTATTCGTTTTTATTCTCCCTTTTTTTTCCTATCTGTTTTCTTTTTTTTTAATTTTTTTTCTCTCTTTTTTGTTTGTTGTGTATGCATTTATTCGCCTGTTTCTTCTTTTATTCCTCTCTCTTTGTCTTTTTTCTCTCTGTTTATGCATATGCACAGGATTTGTTTTTTTTTCTTTTTCTTTTGTTTCCTTTTGAATCAGATGTACAGTACTCTATTGTTCTTGACATTCTTCAACCTTGCACCAGGCCAGGGCGTCCCCAAAGAAATGTTTTTTTCCCCTCTTTTTTTATGATGTAAATCCCCAGCCGCGAACATGTCACTGTAGTCTAGGCCTTTTGAGGTTCTCAGTTGCCACCAGTAAGAGATGTGAGGCCTATGTCGTACTTTGAGGACTTTAGTTTAAATTCTTGAAAAGCTCAATAGTGTGGAGTCTTCTTGATGGCCAAAGCCTTCGCATTTCACCTGGCTCGTCTCTGTCTCACACCCTCTGTGGTTTTCCAACTGCCGGCTCCCGAAATTCAGGGCCTTGATGATCGGGATGAGTTGGTTGATACCCCTTTGGTTTTTGTTTTAGATGCGAAGCAGCTCTTTGACTTGCCTGTGTAACGCTGTCCGTCCGTGCGTCCGTACGAACGCGCCGCAACGCGCTCCCCTCGCCGCAGGTGTTGGAGCGGTGCCAAGTAGGTCACGCCGCAGCTGCGCGTTGACGTCACGCTTCCCTCGCAATGCGCGCTGACGTCACTCTCCCTCGCCTGCCGCGCGCTCGCCGCAGCGCCCGCAGCTGCCGCCTGACGCGCGCCTAACGTACGCGTTGAAAATGACGGAGCGCGCGCGCCTCATTCTCTCTCCTGTGCAGCGCCACGATGAGCGCCCGGACCGCTGCCGTGAAACGAGAGCGGCGACGTTCCTCCCGCTCAAGCTAATTATCTGCCCGCTGCTTCGCATCCACACATGGTTCCCTTTAGCGGGAGATGAAATTTTCTTTTTTTTTGGGGGGGGGGGGGTTGTTTTTGAATGGTGAGACGTATAGAGATATGGAGACATGGTGGACTTTGTGTTTCTCTCCATGTAGCCGTTGGTGTTCTGCTTTTGGACTCCTTTTTTTTCATCGTGTGACGGAATCGCCACCGGGAATCTATTATTGGTTTCCTTTCTCTCTTCTTTTTTCAAATCCACGAAATTATTTTATTTACACCCTATTATTTATGGTGTCCACCATTTCCTCAAGGACGCCCACAGCCTGTACATTGTCTATGAGCTCATGCCTTCTTTGTAGGATATTTTTACAATATTTCTTCAATATTATTCTATGTTTCAGTTAGTTTACAATTGTTGCAATAATGATCTATATCTACTTCTTCTAGATTACAGGGGCAGATTCTATGGCGTCTTATTCTGAACCTGAACAGATAATGAGGAAACCATCCATGTCCTGTCAAAATTTGTGACATTTGATGATTTGCATGAAATGACTTGGAATTTGGTTAATATTTTGGAATCAGTTATGAATATAACTTTTATGTGATATTTTATCTTGTTCCCACAATTGATTACACTTTTGATATATTTTTGTGCAATTTTTTATTAACAAAATTCTTAGAAATAGGGAGATTGATTTCTTCTCCATATCTTATCGCTTTTTTGCCAATTCATCTGCGATATCATTACCGATGTTACCGCTATGGCCTTTTACATAAGTTAAAATAATTCTATTATTTACTGTTGCTTTATGTAGTAGTTCTTTTATTCTGAATATGTAAGAAATAATATTTTCGGGGTTGTTTAACCCTTGAAGTACGGACAAACTATCTGTTAAAAAAGTTGGTAAGTGCCTATGTTTTGCTGTAATGTAATATATTCAATGGCCTTTGTTATAGCTATTGCCTCCGCTTCAAAAATTGTTACTGTATTTCGGTAAGGAGAATTGTTTTGTTTCTATTATTTCTTGTGATTTCAATACTACAAAGGCTGATCCAGCTCCAATTTCATTACAAGATCCATCTCTATAGATTTTAAAATCCGTTTCTTGGATCAATTCCTTGCTAAAACTAAATCTTAATTTGTTACTAGGGTGAATTTGCCATATGTCTATCTTTTTGATGATATTGTTAGAGTCATATACCTGATCCTTTCAAATAAACTCTTTTCCGTTATTAATAATGTTGTGCAATTTTATTTCTTTCTCTATTCTTAAATGTACAGGTGGTACATTAGCTAAGACATTTAATGCATTATTCGATACTGTTTTATAAGCTTTTGTTATTGATAATAATGGTTTTCGTTGAATTTATTTTAATCTTTTGACTATGGTGGTTATGTTTTTAAACCAAACTGGGGCTGCATAGGTTATTATCCTTTCCGTTCCTCTTATATATATTTCTCTAAGTTGTTTGTTTTTAATTCCTCTATTTTTACCAGTGAATTTGTTTAAGTTGATTGTTAGATCAATTATTTTCTCTTGAATATAATTGAAATGCGGAAGGAAGGACAGTTTTTCGTCTATTACCACTCCCAATATTATCATTTCCTGAACAATTTCTATCCTCTCATCTCCTATTTTGAGCAATGGAGGGCTTTTAGAATATTTTCCTTTCACAATCATAAATTCCGCTTTGGTTGCATTAAATTCAATGTTCTTTTCTTTGCCCCCAATTGTGTATTATCTTTCATGTTTCA
Source organism: Rhipicephalus appendiculatus (assembly GCA_030522465.1). Lineage (NCBI taxonomy): Eukaryota > Metazoa > Arthropoda > Arachnida > Ixodida > Ixodidae > Rhipicephalus > Rhipicephalus appendiculatus. The sequence continues at coordinate 28,492 of JALIZH010024898.1, read as the reverse complement.
TTTGATTTATGCTGCAGATTTCTTTTAAAAGCTCCTTTGATTATTATTGTCAGATCATCGGCAAATGCCGGTACATATGTTTTTTCTGGGTATTTTTTTGTAAGAACTTCCGCCATCATAATAGTCCACAGTAGTGGACTTAATGGGGATCCTTGTGGGGATCCTTTCTTTAGACTGTATGTCTTTTCCAAATCTTCATTTTTATACAGGATTCGTCGATTTGTCATTATTGCGTTGGTAAATTTTATTACATTTTTTGGACAGCTATTTTCCTCTAATTATGTGATAATTTATTTTTTTATCAATAGTAGTGAATGCGTTTTTAATATCCATTGATATTATCAGTACTACTTCTTTATCCAGAAGCGCTTGATCCAATTTTTTTCCTTATATTCTCTAATGCGTGTGTCGTCGATGTACCGTGTTTGAATCCATATTGATTTTTTAGAAATAATTCTTTCTTGTTTAAAAATTGATATAAACGATCTTTGAGGAGCTTTTCTAAAATTTTTCCAAATATTGAATTTATTGCTATCGGTTTGTAATCTGATGGAATGCTCTGGTTTTTCTTTTTAGGAATTAATATTATTTTTGATACCTTCCAATCTTGAGGGAAATATCCTATTTTTAGACAAATGTTAAAGATATTTACAAAGAATGTTTTGGTCTTTTGAGGTATTCATTGGATGAATTCTGTCGTTAAGTTGTCCGGTCCTGGGGCGACATCTTTCTTCAAATTTTTAATTATTGCTTCAACTTCCTGCTGCGTAAATTCCCGACCATCCTCTGCGTCATTGTTTATTTCCAGTTCTACTAAATTTGTCTCGTTTAATTCGTTTTCTACTGATATTTGCTATAATTTCCTTAGGATGTAATCTAATGTTTCTGATAAAGAATTTGTTGTTGTCTGATCTTCTTTTATCATGCTTTTTATTATTACTGGTTTTTTTAATTTGGTTCCGAGCTAATTTATATCCCTATGTTGAAAGGGTTCTTTGTTATTTTTGTGATAAAGTTATCCCAATCCTTCTTTTTCGCTAGTGCTATATTCTCTACATATGCTTCATGTTCTTCATAATACTGTTCTTTAAAAGTTTCTCTTATATCACCTCGACTTTTTTAAAACCGCCTTTTCATTGCTCGTACTTTTTTTCTTTTGTATTTCTAATTCCCAGTTCCACCAACTCTTCTCTTGCTTCTTTTCTTTTGTAATACGTTTTTCATATTTTTTCTATAGATTTTCTAAGGTTTTATCACATTTTCCTATTAATTGTTCAATGTCCTGTGCGTTGTTGAGGTATTGTGATTCCTCTTCCAAATTAATACTGAATAAGTCTGTTATTGCTTTTTGTTTCCCTGTTTTAGTTATTTGAAACATATGTAATTTAGCCTCTTCAAATATTTCCATTTCAATGAGTTTGTGATCACTATATGATGGTTCGTTTAATACCTTCCATATTTTAGTTTCATTAATTAAATTATTTGAAATAGACAGATCAATCCAACTTTTCCCTCTTGAATTTTGAAATGTGGGATCGCTATTATTGTCATTTAATAACGATAGGTTGTTTTTAATAATAAATTCTGTCAACAATTCTCCTCCATCATCTAGTTTATCTCCTCCCCAGATATGACTTTTAGCGTTAAAATCGCCTGCTATTAGTACATTTTCCATATTTGCTTTTTGGATAATATTGTCTATTTTAGCCAATAAGTTCTCGATGTTCCCTTTAGGTGGGGTGTAACAATTAATTATTAACAATTCTTTATTCCTGAATTTTACTATTACTGTTCTTCTATGTGTACAGGAAATCTTCTATGTGTACAGGAAAAATATTAATTGAACTAGACTGGAATATTATAGCGTCTTTTGGATTATCATTATGTGCTATTATTTTATTCTTTATTGGAAATGGTATGATTTTTCCTTTGAAATTATAATCTTCTTGTACTAGAGAAAAATGGTTTTTTCCTTGTTGACGATTGCTTAGATTTTGATTTGCTTTAAATGACCTTCCTAAGTTAACCTGGATTATTTCCAGTTTTTCCAATGGAGTTGATTTTGTATTTGCCATTTTTGTTCCCGAAAATTACAAAAGGGAAAAAGAAATATAAAACAGTACTTACTGTTTTGCCCGTGAACCTGTTTAGACTCCGTCCAGTTGCAGCTGCCTTACGCTTAGGTGAGTCTGGCTAGAATGTAGATTAATTAGCAGAACAATGAAGTAAGCTAAGTTGGTATGGTTATAATTAGTCGAGTCTCGCTAAGATCTTCCTCTTTTCGACTTCCAGACTGTCCCGGTAGACTGGGCACTGCCAGGACATCATAGAGTGAGTTCTGTCACTCGACTGCCCCTCTCGCTCACAAACTCTGCAATACGGGTCCTCGTCGCACTCCTCCTGTCTGTGTCCCCTTTGGCCACAATTTTCACAGCGCAGGGGCTCCTGACAGTCAAAACGCGCATGTCCATTTTCTGCGCATCGCGAACAGCGAGGGAGGGTGATGTGGTCGAAGATTTGGCACCTGGTCCATCCAAGATTGATGTGCTTCCTGCCTTGCAGGGCGTTGAATCACTTCTTGTTTAGAGCAAGAACCACTGTTGAGCCCTGTCTACCCTTCCATTTCTTTTTGACCAAGAGATCATCAGGGGTACATTGGGGGTGGTTCTGCTCTATTAGGCGTTGGGGGAGTGCATCATCGGCCATGTCTTCATCGACTCCAATTATTTTAATATTGAATCTGTTCTCCTTTGGTTTGTTGACTTTCAGTTGGTGAAACTCTGGCCTTACTCGGATGTGGCTCTCGAGTTGTCCTGTTGACTCTTTCGAGGCAGTTGTTAGGATGATGCCTTGCCGTCTTTCCTTCATTGTAGCGTCTGGGATCCCCAAGTCAGTGGGATTGACTGTTTTCTTGATGAGGTCCGCCATTTCTCGTTTTCCCAAGGTGTCAGATGTTAATATGAGGGCGTATGACTTCCTTTCCACCGTGGCGGGAGGCTGGGGCTCGCTTCGCTGTTCTCTCTCCTCTGCCTTTTTGTTTTCTGATGCCTGCCTCTCCAATTCGGAAATCATTCCCCTTTGGAACGCAATCTCTTGGCCTTGCTCGATAATAATCTTTTTCATCTTGGAGCGCTCAGATAAGACACCATCAATTAGTGCCGCCACTTCATCATTATGGCCAGTAGCCTGTCGTTATTTTTGTGAGAGCCTTCATGATTGCCCTATCGGCTCTGGCAAGCTTTGTGAGCAAGGAGGGTTTCTCTTGCTGTTTTCCATCCTGCTGGAGAGGAGGGTAGCCGTCGGTGAGTTTCTGTTGCTGTTGAGAGTCCTCTTCGCCCCGGTGTTCTTCGTCGTCAGAGGGGTCTTCCCAAGAGTCTTTAGGTCCTTGCTGCTCTTCTGGTGATCCAGCTGCTCTTGTATTCTCTTTGTCTTTTTCCTCCTCGATGGAAAACCATAAAATGTTTGCCATAGCGTTTGGTATCCTTCGTTTGTCTCCGCTTTGAGAGCTGTCTTCAGAACGCTCTTGCTTACTTTCTTTGCATTTCGTCTTCTTAGCCGTATTTTCTTTCTTGCGTTCTTCAGTCGGTGGTTTGTGACGAGTAGTTGCCTGCTGGGACGGACAGCTTGCCTGCGAGTTCGACCGTTCTTCAGTCGGTGGCCTGTGTCGAGGGGTTGGGTGCTGGGTCGAAGTATTTGCCTGTGAATTCGGCATGATCTTGAGCTGTTGTGTCCTCAAAGAGGTTCCGATGCGGTTGTTTTTGACTTGCGGAAACTATATTTAGCGATAAACAATCGAGAGAAGGGATTTGAAAGTCTTCTCTCGCTGTAGGCGTAATTACGCTAAATGTAGCACAGAAAAAACGGCTAGTGTGGCAACCATGAAAGCGCTCACGGAAAAAGTGTAATTTCTTACATTTTCTGTTGAGTTATGCGCTCGCGGGTTTTTCCACGACTATCTCCGCATTTTTACGGTTCCATTGACACCTAAATTATCCGGTTTATCCGGTCTATATCCTTAATTATTAGTGAAAAACCGGGAGCTTACCAGAGCTGCTGGCGAGCCCGGGAGCGGTGCAGTGTAAAGTAGTCATAAAAGGGACAGGCAGTCTGTATACAAATGGAGTTATATGAACAGTAAACAAGTAAAGTGCCTCCTGAAACTCGACGGCTACTGCGCAGTAGGCGCCACTGACGTTCACAACTTCAAAGCGGCCAACTTTTACTACACTGGACTCAGAGTTACAAATGCTGCACCAGCTGACAGAGATGTGTACGAACCGTCTGTGTACAGGTGCAGCGCACGAGCGTGGGTAACCTGAGGGATGTCCAGCTCAGTTGACTAACGAAACGCATGCGAACATGCACGGTCCCCAGGATGATTATCCCAATCATCTCGCGCGTATTGTATACATGTAGGCCAATAATAGTGAAGTGGGACGGCTAAACTTCCCGCTCGACACTGCACACTGTAGCTGTTTGTCTGAAAGATCTTCCGCCCCACCTCAAACTTTTCGCCACCCGAACAGGAAAATAACATAAAATAATATGGGGCAAGCCCGCTCCTACTTGAAGCAATAGCAGGCGTAATACCAATCAAACATAAAAGAAAAGGGGTATAAAACTACCCAAAGCGCAAATTTCGTGGGAACACACCAATTGGAAAAATAAAGAATGGGCACGGTAACGCACGTGGGTCCTAAGGCGTTGGTTCAGCGAGCACAAAAAGCACTCGCATAGGCCATTTATTGAACAGTGATTTATGATATGACGTGGATGCAGTGATAAATGACTGTCCCGGAGTGCCCGAGAGGGAATCGTGCGCCTTGAACGATGACCATGAGGAAGCAGGGACTGGTGAGGACCGGCCCATAGAGCCGTGGTGGTATCTGAAAGACTAACCAAATGTGTCAGGCACACGTGACATGGGGCCTGGAACATGTAACACATATTCCAGCCCCCATGGAAAAGGAGAGCACAAGCCGGCCAGAAACCCCAAACCCAGCCGGCTGTCTTCCCGTCGCGCTTAATGTTTATGGGTTCCTGTATCCGAGCACATAGTTGCCACCTGACATGATGAAGGGTGAGCAATGAAATGGTGGAACATATGAGGTGGCAATGACGATGTGGAAGTAATGATGAAAGACAGAAAATTGTAGAATGAACTCGCTGTGAAGAAAGAAACAGCGATAAAAGCAAATGAGAATTAAAATTGAAAAAAAAACAGTCACGCGACGGCAAAGCCACCTTTGCCCTGCTACGAAAACAAATGTACCCGTCTTAATCCGTGAGAGACAGCAGCTGTGCCTGCTTGTCAGTGATGAAGTCATGCAGACTTGTGCCCATTGGACCATGAAGCGTACATTAGGCCACATCGACCCTGCCTCACCCGTCCGGTTCTTCCACGTGCCGGGGCACGCAGGGGATTTCGGCAACGAGGTAGCGGACTATATCGCTTCCCGCGCCGCCAGACACGGCCAGCCCAAAGCCTTACAGTGGTCGTGGCGGAACGTCCGCGACGTCTTCCGGAACGAACTCCACAGACGCTGGGCGCTCCAGTGGCCACAGGAGGACCGGGACACCTCGTTATATAAGTGGGTGCCGGACCCGCGGGCGTTGCCCGACTGCTTTCCACCTAACAAGGCGCTGGTGACGCTCCTCACGGGGCATGGCCGCTTCCCATCGTATTTCCACCGATTCAACATGATCCGCGACTCTCGGTGTTTTTGTGGAAGGCCCTGCGACTCAGTAGAGCACTACTTGCTCGACTGCGAGAACACCAGCCACCTCGCTGTACAGCTGCGACCGCAGGCGAGCAGTGACGCAACTTGCTATCCGCGCATCCTACAACAACCACGCAACCGCGCCCTGCTTATACAGCTGGTGAAGAGCGTGAGTGATGCTATTCCGGACATCTCGCGGTAGTGCCGAATCCAGACCCCCCTCCAGTCTTCTCCTTGTCGAACGAATCAGGCGTACAAACACAAACATTCTTTCACCTGACTTTCACTGTACATACCACGACACGTTGGGTGTGCGAGCCGTGGGATGCGTGGGCCACGCCCTCCTGTAGACCCAAAACGGGCGAGGTCATGTGCCTCAGAGGTCGTGGGCCCTGCGCCATCTCCCGGTGAGCACTCATCACACCAGTGCAACACGGCACCACACAACAAGACTCGGTGACGCCACCTCTGTAACGGCTCAGGTGTCAGCGCAGGCGTACGCCGATGACACGGTCTTACTGTTGTACGGAACCACCAAGACTGGGCTCGAAAATCTAGCCGAGGCCCTAGACAGAGTGTCAAAGTGGTCACTTACTGCCAGGGTCCAGATTAGCACGCCCAAGTCGTTTTACTTGGCCTTCCCACATGGCACACCCTCGATCAAGAGTTCTTCCTTCCGCGTGCTCATGGGTGATTGTAGGGTTACAACGAAAAGATACAATTGAAATATTAGGAGTGCTATTTGATTCTCGATTAGGATTTAAAGAACATGCCGATTACATTAGGGAAAAATTGGAAAACATGGCACCGAAAATTTTAGCTTACTTTAGAATGCACTATTCCTGAACCGGTCATGCAATCAAAATGATATATCGACAAGTCATACTACCTACAATCACCTATGCAGCACCGGTATGGTGGCCTTCGTACCCGGACTTCCATATTAAAAATTAAAGTCAATTCGTTACACAGGGTGCCACTATTGGCTCTCACCCGAGCGTACCGCACGACGCGTACGGCAGTACTTCAAGTTTTAGCAAAGGCACCTCCACTAGACCTTGAACTTGACCGGCTGTGTCAGAATTTCACCTGTTCATCTTAAGAGAGCCAACATGTTACGGACCGTATTATTACCATCCCCATGCGGTAGAGTATGCCACGAACCCGTGGAGCGTCCATCCTTCCGAGATACCAATGCACTTTTGCAAGGCTAACAACGGCGGAGGCAGTAGCTGTGCCGCAAACCCCAGCTATCCATGTCTATACAGGTGGATCATACACACAAACAGCAGCAGGATCTGCCTTCGTAGTACTCACCCGCTCGGAGCGGATCATCAAGGTGGCCAGGTATCGTTTGGTTAATGCTAGCGGGGCGTATTGTGCAGAGACCCTGGCTCTAACGGAAGCGTTACTTTATCTAACTGAGCGATCTCTCTGCTACCCGGTCAACATATATACGGACTGTTTGTCCCTGCTGTCAGCCTTGACCACTTTACCGATAACAGACGGCCGAGTCTTCAAAATCAATAAACTGATTAGTTCGTTAGCCCGGAGGACGACTGTACGGCTATTTCATGTCAGAGGCCATTCTAATATATATGGCAATGATTTGGCGGACATGGCAGCGGCTTCTGCGGCGAAACATGGCATAATGCGGACATCAAAATTATCCATAGCCTCACTACGGAATAAATTCCTCAAGCAGATGCATTTGGAATGGTACAAGAATTGGCACACAGAAAATCAGGATACAGAATTATATAAATGAGTACCGGATATCCAATCCATACGCAAGTACTTCCCGCCACCCAAATCAATAGTTAGAATAATTACTGGACATGGCCGCTTTCCGTACTACCTGTCGAGATTTCGTTTGGCAAGCAACAACATGTGCTACTGTCGCTCGTCGTGCGAGTCATTTCTGCATTACTTGAATCAATGCCCCATGACGGCTTACCTGGCTTCCAAATTGGACGGGCGTACGGAGAGTCCCGGTCGAGGAGACGGCGTAGCCCAGTCTCCTACAGAACAAGCGTAACAGAGCGATCTTGATAGGCATGGAGCGTTTAGTAATTCAGGCACTGCCGGACTTCTTGGCCGTGACGGGCAACCCAGACGCAGAATGAGGTGCCCTGTCCAGTGCTGCTGCACTGAGCAAAGAGTGCCCATACGGATAGAGCATATGCACACCAGTGAAGGATAATTTGCAACTCTGAACGCATTTTCCGCTATACTTGGCACAGAGGTTGCATGAAAAATAACCAATGCACATAAAACATCTCGGCTACTTCATGTGGGGAAACTTTGGCTGCCGTGCGACGCTGTGGCTGGCGTCATCCCAGCTGCTTGGGAGACCGGGCAATTCGTTGGGCGGCCACTAGTTCACGTAACCGTGACCGTAAAGGTCCCTGCGCTTTTGTCTGGTCCTAAGCCGTGGCTGGTTTAGTCCAAGCGGCTTGGAACACGGCGGTCTACAGGTATCCGCACAGTCAGATGTTGGTAGTGTGCGAGACACGGATTGAAGCATGCCAGCATGCAGACGACGCATCCAGTCTTATTAACAAACCATTGCACGACCCGGTTCTGCTTCACTAGGCATGCCACACTGATCAGAATACCCGGAAAGTGACGACTGCCGCTTGGCGCTGTGGCTGGCGCTATCCCAGCTTCTTGGGAGGCCGGCATTTTATCCACGAAGACATGAATACGTGACGCCAAGTATGTGTTTACGCCTCGTACCGGCTTGAAGCCATGGCTGGCTTCTGTCCAGCGACTTGGACAGCGGCATATTGCTGTGGCCCAGTTCTGACGCTTGAATTGGATGGCGGGCTGTAGAGCAGTCGACATTTCTACTACCACTTATACTGTGTTTTCAAAAGCCGCTCGGTCTGCACAAGTGCGAGCGCTTCCTTCTCGTGCGGAGTGACAGCTCGTCATCAACTTTACGTGGGGATGGGCGGTCTGTCCTTTTTTTTATCATGTATTTTTAGATTCCAGGTGCATTTCACAAGTACGGGCTCAACCCACCAGGTTCTTCACTAGGGCCAGGCTTCAAGGACCATTAATAACCGAGGACCACACAGGTCCCCTTGGGCGCATTGGATCCAGGCTCATCATCCTGGCCATTCTCATGATTTTTTTCACAAATAAACGCCTACGTGAGTACTTTCTGTACTCGCTGAGCCAACGAATTAGGACACATAAGCGTTACCGTGCCTCAAAATTTTTTTCTACCAATTGCCTTTTACCATTAAATTAGCGTTTTGGCTAGCTTTTATACACCTATTCGTTTATTTTCAATTGGTTTTACGCCCGTTATTGCTATTAGTAGGAGCGGGCTTGTCATCACTTTTCTTTTATTTTATTTTCCTGTCTGGGTGACGGAGAGTTTGAGGTGGGGCGGAAGTTCTTTCAGCCAAACAGCTGGACGAATGCATTCAGTGTTTCGTTAGGGGGCAATCATAGAGGTAGTGGTCGGTTCCGTCACAGGCAGCGCCGCACGAACAGACCGGTTCCGCAATGCAGGTTAAACCTGTGAAAGTACGAATGGAACCGGCCGTGCCCCGTTAAAAAGGCGACGAGGGCTTTGTTGGGCGGGAACCAAGGAGGTTCGTCTAGGACGTGCGGAACCCATTTAAACAGGTCCGTGTCGGCGTTGTTCTCTCCAATCAAGCTCCCAGCGGCGGAGTTGTTCCCTCCTCAATGCACTGCGGACCGCTCTCAGAGTGAGTGGAGCCTGCCTCGCGTCGCCCATTCGAGCCGCGCGAGACGCAAGAAAATCTGCCAGCTCGTTGCCGAATAGCCCCGAGTGTCCCGGCACGTGGTAGAGCTTAATATCGGTCACGGCGGAAATGTCCCGCAAGAGAATCTTTACGTCCCGGACTCTCGAGTCTGTTGTCCGGAACTCGGAAATCGCCTGGAGCAGGAACATGCAATCTGTGTACAATCGAACGGTGGCGGCCGAGCCCTTGTTCTTTACGTGTCGCAACGCCTCGATCACTGCTACGACTTCCGTGCAGTATGCACTCGTGGCGTGATCAACCCGGTACCTGCCCACCGCTCCTATTCGTTGTCTCGGTCCCAGCACAACGAACGCCGCCCCTGCCAGTGCTGGGCAGTATCAAAGATACATGTATCTTCGATACTATCTTAGATACACTTTGGGTGTCTTGTATCTGTATCGCGATACGTTCGCAAAACGAGTATCTGTATCTGTATTTCCGATACATTTAATAATGTATCGTGTATCTTAAGATACAAGATACTGCTGTAGAAACACCAATGCACGAAGCAATAAGCGTCGACCGTAATTCCGGTTCTCAAGCTGATACGCTGCCACTAAGCCACCTGCATAAAACTAACGACAGTGACATTCTTCAGTATACTACCGCCAGAGTGCTCCAGTGAGCACAGTTGATCAGCTTTACGCGTCCCTATTGATGGAACAGAGTCACGTGATGGCACTCGAGACATTGATATCAACAAAAATAAGCGCGCGAACGTCTGCGCGTGGCCTACCTTGTGTTTTATCGATGTTTTCTTTCTTTTTATTTGTGTCGGTACCATGACACTTGTTCGTAGCCACGACACTGGGCTGCGTATTCTAATGCGCGCGGCATCTTTCACTCAAATTCTAATGACGCTATAGTTTCATTATCGAAGTTCGTCTTGCGTGGTGCTTCGTTGCTAAGCCTCAAGAATGAAGGAATGGGGCTTATTTACATCTCGCGGCTTTTGCACATCAGCGATTTGAAAGATCATAGGCATGTAAGCATGGCACACATACGATGCGATTGACTTACATGCGAAGGAGGTTCTAACAACCATCGCACTATCGGTGCCGATGTCAGATGCAGTAGAACAAACATTTACGTAACAGGAAATATTTTGACGTGCTGTGTCTTTGTTCTTCCTGCTGAATTATTCGAGAAATTCTTTGAATGATAATTTGACTGTTAGCCCAAGTGCTTTCCTTAGTAAACTAAGCTGGTCGCAGTTAAGAAATTTTCAAGTAAACACATTTGTACATAGGGCCTTGCTGCTCCATTATATAGATCTATCATAGCTAATTTGCAAATGTATCGAAGTATCTTAAGATACAATTGGCAAGTATCGTATCGGATACAATTTTTTCCGGAAGTATCTTGTATCTGTATCTCAAATACTTCTTGCTCGAGTATCTTGTATCGTATCGCGATACAATTTCAAAGTATCTTTGCCCAGCCCTGGCCCCTGCCAGGCGATCCGTGTACGATCCGTCTGTGTACACATGTATTCCCGGCAAGCGGGACATCCGCCGCGCCTCGTCCCGCGTGAGCCTCAGAAACTGGAAGGCGTGTCTGGCCGCGGGGTGATCCTGCCAGACGTCCAGAGTGGGCAGGACGTGATCGGGGCGTAAGGACAGTTCTCCGTACCGAATCGGCTTACGCGCGACCAGCAGCCCGAACTCCCCGTTGGCCCTTTCCAGCTCTAAGGTGATCGGCGGAGCTCTCATGAGCACCTGAAGTGCCGTCGTCCGCGTTGTCTTGAACGCCCCCAACAGGTTCAGGAGAACTGCGCGCTGCAGGGAGACAACGCGGGACTTCAAACGCCAGTCGGGGCATAGCTCGTCCCACCAGACTGGCGAACCATACGTAATGGCGGGCATGATGACACTGCGATACAACGTCACCTTTTGTTGGGGACGCAAGAGGCCACCTTGCATGGGAGCTAACACTCCGATCTTCGCCACTAGCAGTTCTGTCTTTTCCTTCAGGAATTCCGCATGTTTGAAAAATGAGAGGCGCATGTCGAAGACGACACCCGGGATCCGCAGCGAGTCTTTGTAAGTGAGGTTCTTGTCCTCTGGGTTCAGACGTATGGACGGGCGCCACTTCTCCATACCGCGGTGTCCGTGAGAGAACACCACGCAGTAAGTCTTCTCTGTGCTAAGGGTGACCCTCGCCCCAACGGTCCACCTGACTACGTCCCTCAGCACCGCGGACCCAACCTCTCCCAGGCGCTCTCGGGATTCTGCCGGGATGACGATGATAGTGTCATCGGCGTATGCCTGGATCGTAACGCCCGTAGGAAATGGGAGGTAATGAAGGTCGTAGATGATGACGTTCCATAGCATGGGCGAGATCGGGGACCCCTGCGGACTCTCCGAAGAGGGGCTACGCCACCAGATCGCCGGCATTCGATCTAAAGACCACCGAGCGCTGCTGCAAGAACGTCCGCAGCAGGTGGTATAAATTAGCCGGCACGCGGCGCTCCCGGAAAAACCCGAGCACTCGAGGTTGCCACCCACTGTCGAAGGCGCCCTGAAGTCTAGCGACAGCAACACCGCGGGCGTTTTCGAAACCCTGAGCTGCAGGAGGGTCTCCTTCAACTGAACCAGGGCCATCACCGCACTTCTGCCGTGCGTGAAGCCGAATTGACGGCCATGAACGTGCCCGTTCTTCCATAGAAAATAATACAGGTGGCCGTTCAGGAACCGTTCCAGGGTCTTGCCGAAGACGGAATTAACGCATATGGGCCTGTACGACGTAGTGCGCTCGAGGGGCCGGCCGGGCTTCGGGATAAAGATTATCCTGCCCCGGCGCCAACAGCGAGGGAAGTAGCCGAGCGCGAGCGCCGCGTTAAATATAAGCACCAGGAACCTCGCGTGTATTTTGAATAGGCCTTTCCAGGAGGAGCGGCGTCATCGCGTCCGGCCCGGCGACGAACGAGGTGGCATCGCCCCAATCACCTCGCGCACCTCTGCCTCCGTAAAGGGGGCGTCCACGTCAGGCGAATCGTACGGCTCTGCAGCCATTTGTCTAACCTCGGCGTGCTCGGGCAGATCGGTGCTCGGATTGTCCACCACGATCTGCGTCTCAAGTAGAAGGGCCGCCGACTCGAGATGCGTTGTGGTAATCGAGCCGTCCGCCCGTTTCAGCGGGGGGCAGGAACCTTGGTGGGCGGGTTCTGCCGAAAGCCTCTCGGTAGGAAGACGAGAAAACGTTTCCCCGCGAGCACGCTGAGTGACACTCCTTCTCGTAACTCGCCTTTGCCTCCCCTGATCCGCAGACGGAACCGTGCCAGTGCGGCGCTGTACTCCATTCGCAGGATAGCCCTCATGTCCTCGCATTTTGCCCTCTGGAAACGCCTGCGCATGGCATTCACCCTCTTGCGCTCCTGCGCCAGAGCCGGCGTCCACCAGGAGTTACCCCGGGCAGTCGTCTTCACCGGCCTAAGTTGGCGCCGAAGGTGTCCGTCAAAGACTCGATAAAAAGCCCCTAAAATGCTGTCCAACGCCTCTGGTGACCGGGGTTGAGAACGGACTACCCTTGCGAACCAGGGCTCCATCTCCAGCGAATGCAAGAGCTCCTGCTGGGCGTAGGCGAGTGAGGTGCTTGCGGGCTCCCCCTTCGTTAGCTCCTATCTGCACAGCGATGTTCTTGTGCTCTGAAAACGTCACGTCGGCTCTTACGTCCCACGAGTATCCCGCCGTTAGAACCGAGGGCGTCGCCAGGGTCAAGTCAATCCAACTGACGGCGTATGCCGTCTCATAAGTTGGCTCCGACTGCGGGTCGTTCATGACGACCAGGCCGGCCGCGGCCGCGAACTCCATCACCTGCGCGCCCCTCTCGTCCCCCCGCCCTGGGACCCCACGCTCGGTGCTTGGCATTGAAGTCGCCGGCCACTATGACCTGTGGCGAGCTCGACCGCGACACCACCTCTTGCACCGCACGAAGTGTCGGATCCATCGGTTTGTGCGGGGGGAGCGTAAACCGACACTAACGTGAAATGCGAGTCACGCGATTGACCGTAGACCCCTACCACGTACTTCGAAAGTAGCACGGGGCACAGGTCAAACGGAGGCCGCCTCACCAGCACGATGGCTGCCGGGTCCTCCTCACAGGCGAAAGCCGCAAACCCCGCAGGCAGGCTAGGCATTTTCCCCCTCGGTCGGTACGGGTCGCACGCCACCGCGATGTGCATGTCCGTCTCATTCATGCGTTCACAGAGGTTGCTCATAGAGAGCCTGGCGTGGTCCAAGTTTACTTGCAAAAATGCCAGACGCAAATTTCCCCCTCGTAACCCCCCCCCCCCACGGCGCCGCCCCCGCCGTTACGCGCCGCCATAATGCGTTCGCGCCCTCAGCCTCGCCACCCTATCGAGTAGCAGAGGGCAGCCCGGGAAGCCGGTAGGGTGTCCGGCCGCCTCCAACCCGACTCGGCGGCACGCCGCGCAACAAACCGCCGCGTCACCCATTCGCACGTTACACGCCGCTCCCACATGGCCCTCCGTCCCGCACTTCATGCAGACGGCCTTGGTCAGGGTCTGCCGCAACGGGGCACGAGCTTCTGCCGTGCCCATAGGTCGTACAAAAGGTGCACGTGGGTACGTGCAGGTCTTCCGATGCATGTACCACCGTCCACCCTACCGATAGTCGCGGACAGGTCATAATTCTGCGGAACGCATGGGGATCAACTTCCACGAAGTATGCCTTTGTTCCCCCCACGCTCTCTGAATGTGACCTTGACCTTGGAAATGTCTGCCCCTATCTGAAGGGTCGGATTGCGCTCATTTAGCAACCTCAGAAACTCCTCAGGGCCCAGGTCGGGATCTACGCCAGAGAATTTGACGTGCGGGTTTCGCCGGTCGGGGACGCGAACGGTCATGGCAGCGCGCGTGACTGTGTTTTCTTGTATCGCGTTTTGCATGTTTATGATGGACTGTCTGTTGTTGGTAAAAACCGTGACGCCATACCTCGTATGCCGCAGCGTCACGTCCCGAATGTCCTTGGCCACGGGGTCAATGTTCGCCTTGAGGAGCCGGACCACGTCCCGCGCCGGCGCGTCCGTCGTCCTGGTTGGCGTCAGGAACGCCACGTGGTCGTGCCTGACTCCGGACATCAAGCCAGAAGCCATTCCGACAAGTCCAGCAGGGCCAGCCTGCCCAGCACCAGGGGCGCCAGCCGGCCCGCCCGCCCGGACCATTGCAGCGTAGGTCGGTGTAGTATCGTGCGTCGGACGCGACGCACGGAGAACAAAGGGCACGGCGCCCGAAGCGCCGGCCGTAAGGAAGCACAGCAGCAGCCGGTAGCCAAGCAGGAACTCCTTTATTTGACACAGTGCCGCGCATATATACCCAGGGCAGCGCCCCCCAAGGGCGGAAACACATTGCATAAGACCGGAACCGAAATCCAGCTACACACACACACCACATCATCCCCCCCTTGTTGAGAGAGGAGACGGGGGTTGTACATCCTTATACACGGTAGCACATAGCACCCCCCCCCCTGGTAGAAAAAACGCACAGCGACCATGCAGCAAGACATTTCAAATGAACAATACACAGCGTTCATGGCTGCATTGACAAGAAAAATATATGAAACCAAAGTTCACACAGTACATTGCAAGTGACTATACACAGCGTTCATGGCTGTAATTATAAGAACACACGTGAAGAAGACCGCACTGCACACAGTAGTACACTGTGCGTAACATTGCAACCGAGAGAAAAAAGATCAAGACACAAAGTCCTTGAACTTAGAAGGTTTTTTCCGCGATCGTGTGGACCGCCGAGGAACATGTTGCTCCGAAGCACACTTCGTTGGAGCGGAAGGTACTGTAGAAGAAGTTGAGCTCGTTGGCTCGCTTACGCGCTGCTCAGACACGTCTGAGAGCGGGGAAGAGTAATGCGAGTCTGACGACTCGCTGAAGCGCCCCTCAGCATTGGCTGGGGACGAAGAATGAGAACGCGATGCATGGGAGCCTAACAGATCTGAATCATGTCCGTTATTGTTAAAAGCAGTATCGGCCTGGGGACTGGGCACGGCAGTCGAGTATTGTGAAAGTGCCTGTAAAGAGTCCGGCGACTCTGAAACGTGCTCGGGGCACGGAGGAATAACATGGGGGCTGGGCACCACAGCCAGGACGTTGAACCAGTGCCGCTAAGGAGCCCTGTGGCTCAGCTAAAGGCATATGCAACGAAGGAGAATCATTGGGGCTGGGCACCACAGCCGGGCATTGAACTGGTGCCTGGAGACCATCCCCGCCAGGGGAAAAGGGTGATGCTGCAGGAATAGGAACAGAGATCAAACGAGGAACCGAGCTGGAAGAATGCAACTGATTCTGTAAAGGTATTGGAGAGTGCAGCTGTGAAAGGTGGTTCCCGTTCTGAATGGACTATGACAAGTTTAGAAGCATTCCAAACAGATCCATCACTGAGTTTAAATGCATGGGAACCCACCGAAGACATAACTGTAAACGGGCCTCTATACTTCTGTTTTTTTCCTGAAACACGTACTTTGACTCTTTGTCCAACCTGAATGACTGGAGGTTGGGCTCCTCGCTTCTGATCGACATAATTCTTCATGTACTTCTGCCTCTGAAAAACTCGCGTCCTAATGGTATTGTCCGAAAAGGGACTGAAAAGTAGAAGGCAACGGCAGGTCAGTTATGTCAACCGCTGTGCGGGGTTGACGCTTATGGAGCAACATCGCAGGAGACGATCCCGTAGTTGCCTGAGAAGAAAAACGGTAAGTACCCAAATACTCGGTAATTGCCTTTAGAGGAACGTTGTTCCAGTTGAGCTAGCTGAATGTACTCTTTCAGGACCCTGTTAAACCGCTCAACCTGCCCATTGGCTTGAGGATAGTAGTTGTTGAACAGAGGTGTTGAATACCTCGCTCGGAAAGGAAAGTTTCAAACTGATGAGACTTGAACTGGGGACCGTTGTCTGTCACCAAGCATGCTGGAAAACCTTCACGGCAGAAGATGGAAGTCAAGAAGGTGATGACTGCATCAGACGTAACGTCTCGAACGAAACAAAGCTCCGGCCATTTGCAGTAATAGTCAATTAAAGTGATTGCAAAGCGACAATCTGAGGGAACATTTGAAAGAGGACCACTAATGTCCAAGCCTAATTTCTCCCATGGTTTCTCTGGAAAAGGAACTGGCTGTAGCGGTGCAAAAACAGGTTTCGCTGACTTGTCAGCAGCCTGACAGATGTAACAGTTCCGAACAGCACTTTCTACTTGTTTATCAAGACATGGCCACCAATATCTGTCGCGCAACTGTTGCTTCGTTCGAATGATCCCTGGATGATTTTCATGTGCTAATTGTATTAACTTACTCCTGAATGCTTCTGGAACGGTAACGCGTTCCCCTCGGACATGAGTCCATCCGCATAAGACAATTCGTCTTTAACTGCAAAGTACGGTAGAAGTGCAGGATCAAGGTGCTTCTTGGAAGGCCATCCTTCAGCAATGAATTGAATGAGCTGCTGACAAACACTATCATTCGCCGTAGCGGCCTGTACTTCTTCCTTATCGATGTATGCAGCAACCAAAATAAGTAATTATCTCTTCTTCCGGCGCCTGAGATGGCGGAAGCTGAAGTGGCAGTCGAGATAACGCGTCCGCGACGACATTATCGGCACCTTTGCAGTATTGTAGTGAAAAGTTATAATATAATAGCCGGGTGCACCAACGAGAAATCCGCAAGGGGCGTCGCCCCACCGCGCCAGCTGACAGCAAAGTAGTCAAAGCTTGGTGGTCGGTCCGCAAAGTAAAATGCCGACCCCATAAGTAGACATGCCATTTTTCTACCGCGACCAGACAAGCTAAAGCCACCAGCTGAGTACCGGCGTTCCGCCGGGGTCAATGTTCGAGAAGCGAACGCAACAGTGAGAAGCTGGTCTCCCTTCACTTGTTGAAGCACTGCGCCGATTCCGACATTTGAAGCATCGGTGGTAATCACCACAGGAAGGTTACTATAAAAAATAATTATGACCGGACGGTCAGCAAGTAATTCTTTTAACATGATTGAAACTAGCATTTGCCTCAGCTGACCATCGAACCTCTGACCTTGTCGAAGCATGCGGCGCATTGGTTCAACATCATCAGCATATCGCGGTACAAACTTAGCATAGTAGCCTACTAAGCATAGGAAGGACTGCAAGGATTTAAGGTCAGTAGGAATAGGAGCATCTAGAATAGCAGTGACTTTAGACTCAACCGGCGATAAGCCGCGAGCACTTATGTTATGCCCCAGGAATGCAATTTCTGTGGCGGCAAACACACATTTGCTGTTTAGCTTCATGCTGCATGCATCTATTTTGGACAAGACATTTTTCAAACGTACATCGTGCTCCTTGCGGTTACGTCCCCAAACTAGGATATCGTCTAGATAGCAAAGAACACCCGGACATCCTTTGAGTACATCGCACATCAATTTTTGAAAAACAGCTGGCGCAGATGCCAACCCAAAACATACTCTACGAAATCGGTAAAGCGCTTGATGTGTTATGAATGTCGTAAGATCACGACGCTCCTCTTCTAACTCAATCTGATGATACGCCGATGCAAGATCAAGTTTAGAAAAAATTTTGGCACCTGATAATTGATGCAAGAGTTCCAGGATATGGGGTAGAGGAAAGCCCATCGAACACTATGGCCTTGTTCGGCTCCCGGAGATCCACACACAGTCGTATAGTGTTGTCCTTGCGGACGACGACCAAAGGAGACACCCAGTCCGAAGCGTCCACTCTCTCGATGATGCCAGTCGACTCTAGTCGTTGCAGCTCGTCGGTAACTTGTTGTCTCAACAAGAAAGGAAGGCGACGCTGTTTGGCCGCCACTGGCTGCACACCAGGTCGACGCTTGACACGGTGGATATAGTTCCGGACGGTGCCGATGTCCGATGAAAACAGGTGCTGATACTCCGGTGGCGCATTCGCAGGAGCCGGCGAGGAGCCGGCGAGGGAACAAGTGAGGGTCTCGCCTACGATGACGATCCTCAGGGCTCTGATGGCATCTAGTCCTAGCAGCGAAGTACCTTTATCCGTAATGTAAAACGTAACAGGAGCCACGTTGCCGTTGTACGAAACCGATGCTTTGAAGTACCCGTGGTTGCTTGTGACTTGTTAAAAATAGTTCTGTAAAATGACGTGAGACGGCTGGAGCTTGATGTGCGCGAAGCACCTTCTGTAATCCTGGACGCTCAGCAAAGAAACAGCCGCTCCTGTATCGACGAGCATTGGTAAGACGCAGCCGTTGACGCAGACTGGCAGACGAAGGAGGTTAACTGCATGAATATTCTCGTCCACTTGTAGGACTGTCAATGTATTCGTCACCGTGGAAGCATTTGGCCTGACCGCAGAAGCATCCCCGGAAAAACGGCAAACTCTGGAGAAGTGTCATTTCCTTCCGCATCGCAAACAGGTCCGGTTCCGTGCAGGGCAAGCGGCAGCGTCAGCCCAGTGGTGCGACGAACCGCAGCGGTAGCACGCGCCCACGCGAACCGCGGGCGACGCCGGAGAGTAGTCCGTCCCGGCAGTGGACGCGGGGGTACTCGCAGACGGCGAGAAGCCGGCGCCAGCTTGCGACGCATCCGGGGAAGGAGCCACGCTTCGAGGAGTGGGGGCAAGACGGTCGTCATGTTGCCCTACTTCTTGCCGTGGGCGACGCTTGGCGCCGCCATGACGCGTCGGACGCGAAGAAACAGCGTCGATTGTTAACGCAGACACTTGCTGAAGTGCGCGGTCGACGCGTTCCTCTTCCTTCGCGACGTTCAAAGCCTTTTGTATTGTGAATTCCTGGCCCATCTTGAAGAATTTCCTCTTGAGATGCGGGGACGCGATGCCCGCCACAATTTGGTCGAACGCCAGGATGTCGGAAGTGGCGCCAAAATTGCAAAGACGAGCGAGCCTTCTGACCTCAAGAATAAATTGCACAGCGGACTCATCCGGGCCTTGCCGTAATGCCTTGAATGCTGCGCGCAAGCCCGTCGGGTCGAGCTGCTCGTCATAGATGGCGTCCAACTTCTTTAGCGTCGCCAAGTACGCGTCTTGCACGGCGTCCTGGGTTTCACCGCCGGATGCCGGTTGTGGCTCGTCCTCAACCATGCGCAGGTAGCGGTTCCAGCCCCCTCTATCCCCAAGGCCGTTGAGCAGCAGTGCCTTCTTGTGCTCCGGCGTAGCGTCCCGCGCCGCGGCGTCGATGTATGCCTGTAGGACAGGACGCCACTGTCGCCATGGGACTGGAGGTTCGCCGGGGCACTGCAGAAAAGGAGGAGGGGGTATGGCCGCGTTCATGCTGGATGCGGCAATGCAACGAAGCTCGAAGAGGACCCCCGGTGACCAGAACGCCGCGAACAGAACTTGTATCGGGTCTCGTGCCAGTTCAGAACAGGAAATCCGCAGAAACTACCGTATCAGTGAGGCAGTATCCAGTGTGAGGAGCACGGTATCCTAGTAGAACTCGTATGGCCACCTACGGCCGGATAAAAGCGGATTCGCCGCCTCGTCGCCAAAATGTAGTATCGTGCGTAGGACGCGACGCACGTAGAACAAAGGGCACGGCGCCCGAAGCGCCGGCCGTAAGGGAGCACAGCAGCAGCCGGTAGCCAAGCAGGAACTCCTTTATTTGACACAGTGCCGCGCATATATACCCAGGGCAGCGCCCCCCAAGGGCGTAAACACATTGCATAAGACCGGAACCGAAACTAGCTACACACACACACACCACATCAGTCGGGCCACCGAGAACAGCCGGACCCATCGACGCGGCACCCATCGCCGCCTCGGCGCCAGGCGCCCCGGGAAACACGGGAGCTGCAGGGCCAACAGCAGCAGGAACCGCTGCCAGGCCGCCCAGGACGTCTCCGACCAGGGGTCGTTCTGCAACGAACACTTGCCTCTGCAGGCCGGCGATCTCCAGGCGCGCGTCCACCAACTGCCCCTGCAGCGCCAGGGCCGCGCCCCGTTCCGTGGCCGCGTCCGCCCGCATGTCCGAGCACAGGCTGACGAGCTCGAACACCCTGGTCATTATGTAGTTGCGGGCGCTCACCGTAATGCGGTTGGCTGAGTCGGCGCCGAATCGGGAGACCTCGTCCTCGAGCTCACGCGCCCGGGCCTGCATCCGAGTGCCCAGGTCCGCCCTGAGCCCGATCCCCACCGCGGTGACCTCAGAAACAGAAGATGATGATGATGATGATGATAGCCTATGTGTATGGCTCACACCCACTCTGGGGGGATTGGCCAAGAAACGAATATTTTATAGACATAAGTGATCAGATATGTATGATATTACTGTAGAATTATAGAATGGTTAGAACAAATGAATGACGCTAATTTAGTGATTATATGTCAAAACCGCCCTGATTCAATTAAAAATTTCTCTACAGCGGAACAGAGATCCCGGTGACAATGACCTAATGAGGAGGCTCCCAAGGAAAGAATATTAGAGATGATGAAATCCAATCTAATTCGATTAAAAGCGACTTTGAGAATGTTTTTCCTCAGTAAGTTGTAGCGGTTGCATGATAAAAAATAATGCTCGACTGTTTCCTCCTTGCTACAAAACGAGCAAAGGGGGGAAGGAGCCAGACCAGCTCTATGCATATAGAAGTTTAATTTTGGAACTCGACAGCGTAATTTTGTAAAAATGACTTCCTCTTTTCGCGTTGACCAAAAATTTCTACGCCAAGGGAACAAGAGGTGTCGATATTCGTTTAGATAAGTCACTAATGTTTTACCAGAGTCTTGAATTATGGCACGCCTTCTAAATCTGTCACGGATTATGAGTGCTGATGTGGGAATAATTGAAAGTACCGGGCCACTGAGAGCCGGCATCCTCCTCCTCGTTCACGCCCGTGGTAAATCTTCCCAAACAGGTATGTGCCGAGCCGGTAGTGGGATCCAAGCAAGGTATGTGACCGGGCTAGTTGGTATTCCATGACGACGTGAACAGCGCGTGAGACAGACAAGGACAGATCTGTCCTTGTCTGTCTCCCGCGCTGTTCACGTCGTCGTAGTGGGATCCACCCTTCCAGCACCTCCCGTCGCTTCCTGCTCGCACAGGTTCTGTCATTCTGCCAGAATACTGTCGCCTTCCGGCGAGAAACCATGACCAGGCGTGACAGAAGGGCCTCCCGCCGCGGGAGAACCCCGCCTCAGCGGGCGAGACCTCGTGTACTGCCCGACTAGAGGCCATGGTGGGTCCGGCCTCATACCCGCCATGGGCTGAGCCTGGGTACCTCAACTAATGGCGGAGGCGGCGTCGCAGAAAGGTGCTGCCATGGCCCTGCAGGGCCAGCTCGTCGAGACGCGCCGGGAGATGGCCGCGCTGCAGACGAGGAGCCTGGACGCGATCCCTGGTTTCCCTGCTGTGCCCGGTTGCCCGGGCCTTGCCGCCGCAGATCTGGCGGGCTGTCCCGGGGCGCCGGGGGGCCCCGCCCGCGGCCCGCGCTCGTACGCTGCGGCACTGGCTGGGGCCGGTCCGTCCCTGGCTCCCGCTGCGTTCGTGCTGGACGTGGGCGACCTCTCGGCTCAGGTCCAGCGTAGGGAGCACGACTACCCTGGCGTTCCTGACGCCCACCGCGCAGACGGCGACGCCGGCGAGAGACGTCCTGCGACTCCTAAAGACAAACATGGACCCGGCGTCCAAGGGCATCACTGACGTCATCCTGCGGCACACCATGGTACGGCCTGACTGTCTTTTCAAACACACAGGACACCGTCCAAAACATGGCTCAGGCAATACAGGAGAACGCAGTCACGCGCGCCTCGATTTCAGTCCGCGTGCCAGGGAAACGCAACCCGCATGTTAGGTTCTCAGGGGTGGACCCCGATGTCGATCAGGACTGCTTTTTCGCAATCTTGAACGAGAGGAACGCGGGGCTGGACCTCGACACGGCGCGGTGTAAGGTTAGGGTCGTGTTCAGGGAGCGATCAGGTACCAGCGCGTTCGTCGCGGAGGTTGACCCGGACAGCTTCCGCAAGATAATGTCGCGGCCGCGTATCTGAATGGGGTGGACCGTCGTTCAGGTGTCTGAAGATCTGCACGTGCACACGTGCACGATCTGCGCTGCGTACGGTCACGGCCGCAGCTCATGTCCCCATAAGCACGACGAGTCGAAGGCAGTCTGTGTGAAGTGCGGCGATAGTCACTTGGCAATAAACTGTACCGTGCGTATGGGGGGATGCGGCCGTCTGCTGCGCGGAGTGCAGGAAAGCAGGGGAGGCTGGCAGAGGGCGCATCCGGCGGGGTTCCCCGCCTCTCCGCTGTTGATGGAGAGGGTGGCGCGCCTTCGGGCCCGCACGAACTACGGCTCCCGCCAGTAAAGAAGGGCGGGGGGCCAGAGGGCGGTGGCATGGAGGGTGTGAGGGGAGAGCAGGGGGGGAACGGTCGACGCACGCGAAGACGCGCGTGAGCGCGGTCCGACGGCGCGAGCAGACGACGCGGCGCTCGGCCAGCCGGGTCGAGAGGGGTCGGTGGAAGTGAGGTTCCTGCAAGTGAGCCTGGACCATGCGTGGTTAGCAACCTCTAACAGCGGCAGTGTCGGACCCATACAGGCCCGGAAAGAGGTTGCCCAAGCCACCGCAGGGCTTTCAATACATAGCCGTAGAGGCGGACCCGGTGGCCGCGGTCATTACGCGGAAGGCGCCGTACGACATCTGTCCCCTGCTGGTGTCAGAGCGGGTTGTCACGGTGTATTGCGAGGCGCGCGGGTACGATTTCACTTTCGTCTCCGCGTACGCCCCACCGCACAAATCCATGGAGCCCACCCTAGTGGGTATAGAGCAAGCCATGGCACTGTCGCGAACCCGCAGCCTGGTGGTTGCGGGCGACTTCAATGCGAAGCACAGTGCGTGGGGCGCGCAGACGTCTGACTCTCGAGGATCACGTTTGATTGAATTTGCGGCCGCCAACGGCCATCTGTTGTTGAACGACTCCGGCTCCCTCCCCACCTACGAGAACAAGTACTCAATGAGCTGGATAGACGTTACGCTCGTCACGCCCTCGGCGCTCGTCGCCGGCTATTCCTGGAGGGCGAGGGAAGACGTGACGTACTCGGAGCATCGTTACATTGACGTCACGATCGGTTATGAGGCAGTGCGCCGGCGGAAGAGGCTCACGAGATACGCCTGCGAGCAGATGTTGGAGTCCCTGGGGAGGGAACGGAGGTTCGACCGGGTGGTCCGTACGCGGCTGCAGTCGGCTCGCGCGCTCGAATTGGTCGTGGCGCAGTTCTAACCGACTTTTCGACGCCTACCGGCGCAGGTTCCTCAGGCCTGCTCACGGCACAAAGCGTGGGAACCCGTGGTGGACGCCGCAGCTCGCGCCACAGCGCAGGCGAGTTAACGCGGCGCGGCGTAGGTTTCAACGCTGCCGGGACGACGCCCTGCGTGACGTATTTCGGGCGGAGTATAGTGCGATGCTCGCCGCGTTCCGCCGGGACACCACACGGGCGAAGGAGTCCTACCTGAGTGGGGTTCTGCGCAGAGTGTGCGAGAAAGTCGATTTTCTCGTCTCCCTACAGGGAAGCATTCGGGAGACAGCGCGCTGACCTGGTACTCCCACCCCTCGCAAGGCCGGATGGCTCTCATACCGCCATACACTTAGAGGCGGCGGCCCTACTGCTTCAGACGCAGGTCGCGGTCGACGACCCGGCATCCGACGACTGCGAACACGAGAGCGCGCGACGTCAGGTCGGCGAACCGTACTGGACGCGTGAGCAGGACGCTCCTTTTTCGCGACCAGAGCTCCATGCGATCGTACGGCAGATGCGCGACAGGTCGGCGCCGGGGCCCGATGACTTAACGCCGGCGATAGTAAAGGGCCTAGTGCCGTCGCAGGCCCCCCTTCCTTCTATGGTTGTTCAATTCGGCCCTTCGCCCGGGACATTTCCCGTCCTGCTGGCGGAGGGGCCGGTATAATCTTCATTCGGAAGCCCGGCCGCCAGTCGGAGTTGACCACCTCTTACCGACCTATCTGTGTGAACTCGGTGCTCGGAAAGGTGCTAGAGCGCCTTCTCAACGGCAGGCTCTATTACTTCCTGCACCGAGGCAGCCACATACACCCTCACCAGTATGGGTTCACGCACGGCAGAAGCGCAGTGCTGGCGCTGCACGGGCTGCACGATTGCCTCCTACGCCTGAAGGCCGAAAAGACCCCCGCAGTCTTGATGTCCCTGGATTTCCAGGGTGCATTTGACAGCGTGTGGCACCCGTTGGTGCTCCAGTTTTTTCGGGACCGCCGGCTGCCGTAGCAATTGTACCATCTGTTGCGAACCTTTCTATCGGATAGGGCCACTGTGTTTCGTTCGCACGCCGGGCAGGTCGAGGCGAATCCATCTCTGGGCAGTCCGCAGGGCTCGCCCCTTTCGCCGCTGCTGTGGAATGTGGTGATTCACGGCCTCCTGTCCTTGTCTACGCCCGAGGGCGTGGTGGTGCAAGCGTACGCGGACAATACCGTGATTGTCATCCCCGGTAAGACGAGCCTGGTCCTCGGTGAGGTCGGATCCGAAGTACTGCGGCGCGTTGAACATTGGGCCAAGCGGTCCAAGGTGACGCTAAGTAGGGAGAAGACGTCGTGCGTGCTCTTCTCGCACGGGGTACGCGGAATGGAGCGTGTCCGGCCCTCCATCCGCGCGGATGACTCTTCGAAGAGCATTAAGTTCACGGACACGCTTCGGGTGCTCGGAGTTGTATTTGACCGGCGCCTCTCCTTCTTTGCCCACGCGGACCACCTGCGTGAGAAGGTCGATCACTTGTCAGCCAAGGTGGTGGCCTTCAAGAATATGGCGGGCGCACAAAATCGATCCGGCTGCTGTACAAGCAGGTGATAGTGCCGGCTATCACGTACGCCTCGCCGATTTGGTGGTCCGAGCGTCCCGGCTGCCGCATGAAGAGTCGACTTATATCGGCGCAGCGCTCGGCCCTGGTAGCCCTCACGGGTGCCTATAAGACCACGAGGACGGCGGCCCTGCAGGTTCTGATGCACGCTCCACCTATCGAGATTGAACTGCGCCTCCTCGATAAACAGTTCGAGCTGCTACAATTAAAGCGCCCGGTAGCGTGGGAGGGATGGACGGTCGACCCGGCAGACGTAGCGCTGCCGGTGGACAGGTGGGCCAGACACCCCGCGGCGGCCCCCCAGGTGGCGCAGGTCTGTCGCCTCTCGGTACGCGAGGCGCCAGAGATGGCGCGGCGCCCAGGCACGCACATTTATACGGACGGTGCACACACGTCCCACTCCTCAGGAGCCGCGTTTGTCGCGTTCGGTGCTGGGACGTCCATCCTCGCTGTGGGACGCTACCGGGTCGAACATGCCACCAGTGCGTACTGCGCGGGAGACCGTGGCGCTCGCTGAGGCGCTTTGGTACCTGCGCGCGAGAGACTCGCATGAGCCGGCGTATGTGTACACGGACTGCCTCTGGGTCCTCCAGGCCTTGGCGAGCCCACATTGTCTGGACCCGCGCATTGACAGCGTGCGGAAGTGCATCGCAACGATCTCAGCGGTGCGCTGCCTACAGCTGTCTCACGTTCCCGGCCACACGGGCATTTTCGGCAACGAGGTCGCAGACTTTGTGGCACCGCGAGCCTGTAGATTGACTGCCGCGTAAAGCTTCCCTATCCGTCAGGACAGTTAAGGCGCGCTTCAGGCGAACCGCGCTGCAGCTTTGGGCCACGGACTGGTGCGAGTCCCATACGGGGACGGAACTTTTTAGGTGGGTTCCGGACTTCACGCACCTGCCTCCATTTTTTCCACCTAACAAGCGCCTGGTCACACTCCTGACGGGTCACGGCAGGTTTCCGTCGTATTTCCACCGGTTCGGGCTAATGAAGCGGAAGTTCTTTCAGCCAAACAGCTGGACGAATGTATTCAGTGTCGAGCGGGGAGTTTGACTCCCAACGTGCTTTACTAATCACTGAGACCAATTCCATCGTGAAGGTGTGCGCAGAATTCCAGGTCATGGCTGCTTGGCGTGACGGCGTCGTGTCGGAACCTCAAGCAGCAGCTGGACGAGGCGAGACGCGAGGCTGCGGACCTCCGAGTTCGTGTGGCACTCGGGACGACCGGTCCGCCTGGCCGGTTCTTCGCGGACGTCGTCGCGGGACGCCAAGACGGCGCTCCCGTGGCGCCTTATCCCGGCGGGCCGCCGGGTTCCCGAGGGCCACCTCCTGGATTTCCTGGTGATGCTGCAAGTCACGTTCCCGGACCCGCTGACGCGCCTGCCTTCGTTGCCTTTGTCACGCCAGTCGGTGAGTCACGAACACCTGCCAAGGACGTTATTTCCCTTCTGAAAGCCAATATTGATCCCGGAGAGTCGAATATAGGCGAGGTAACGCTGAGGCAGACGCGTCTAGGCGTCACGGTACTGGCGCGAGACAGGACATCACTAATCAATCTAAAAACTTCAATCGAGGCGACACCAGCCACGCGCGCTACATTGACGGTTCGAATACCCGAAAAGCGAAAGCCCCACGTTAACTTAATTGGAGTTGACCCGGAGGTTGCGCCCACGCGTCTCATTACGGAGATTAATAACCGTAACTCCGGTGTGGACGTCGATCCCACAACCACTCTAATTAGGACTTCATACAAGGAAAGAGGTGGCAACTGTTCCCATGTATTGGAAGTTAGCTCGCAGGACTTCAAAAAACTCATGACCAGACAGCGTCTCTGCGTCGGATGGACGTCGGTGAGGGTGATCGAGGATTTGCACGTGCCGCTTTGCACATATTGTGCATCCTACGGCCACACTCGCCGGTTCTGTCCTCACAAAGATGACCTCTCAAAGACTGTATGCACAAAATGTGCAAACAACCACTTGTCGCAGGATTGCACGATTACCATGGCAGACGATTCCGTTTGTTGCGCCCCCCTGTCGTAGCGCAAACTTGCCGTCCCAGGGACATCCTGCTGGCGATAGTTCCTGCCCTATCTTGCTGGACAGGATAAATCGCCTACGCGCAAGGACAAATTATGAATAACGCGCCCGGGATTTCTATCTCGGGTGCGGCTCCATGAACACAGGTTTTTATTTTTCTTGCGTGGGCTGGCCGCGAGGGTGTCGCGTCGGCCCGCGCTCTCCCTGTCATTCCCTTTTTTTATTTTTTTATAAATACACTACTGCGCTCGTGAGTTCCTTCTTTTATTGCGATAGCAATTATATGGACACTCGCGGCTGGTTTTCGCCGTCGGCGTCGGCGTCCGCGTCATTTGCCGTATATGTATATGTATATATATAACCGGCCGCGCCCGTCGTTCGTGAGCGTGAAAAGACGCGAGGGGGGGGGGGGGGGGGGGGTCCCTCGAGCGACCTTCGATTTTACGGGCGGGGGCGCGCGCACGTTATCTCCCCTTCTCGGCGGCCGACAGCGGGCGGGGGGGGGCGACGTTCGATTTTACGAGCGCGGGCGCGCGCGTTATCTCCCCTTCTGTGCGGCCGACAGCGGGGGGCCGGTGTACCCTTCTACGTGCTGCGCTCTCAACGCGAAGAGAATTCTCTTAAACAAGCGTTTTCTAGAGTTGCGTGAGATCGGATCCAAAAAGAGTTAGCTGCAAGCCTCACTTCGTATAACATTACAATTTTTTGCTATCGCATTCATTGCTTCACCCTTGCGGTGAAACTGTGACTTTTTTCTTTTCGCACGTGCTTTGCATCATCAGTGTCTATTCTTTTTCCTCTTCCTTTACGGCGTTCCATTTTAGATTGGCTTCTCTCGTTTATCTTTTCATATTCCTATTGTTTCTTTTTCTTTTGCAAGACTAATTGCCTTCGTAGCGTTCCCCCTCTTAATGATTCTTTTTCGATTTCATCCTCTATTCTTCTTCTTCGTCTTCTTTTCACCGCTCTTTTGGCATTTGCTTACCAATCTTTCATTGGTCATCAGGGCGATTTCATCGATTCCATCTTACTTTTTTAAACTACTACTTCTTACTTCTTGAAACGCCATCTATTTTTTCCTACTGGTACTATATCACATTTGCTACAAACAATGCACGACAG